>JAHWFO010108699.1:291789-303319 GCA_023313115.1 Rhysida immarginata
CCTTGGTGTCCATGGCAACGGATGTGATAAGACGCTTCGTATGGTTCTTATTACATTAGCATTCCTTTCGTTGTTGCATATGGAAGAGGTTTTAACGAACGAAAAGTAGGATGAATGAGTGGGTGGGCCCTCGAAGAAGGGGTAGCTAATTGGGAATTAAATGAGTTTCGGGGAAAAAGAAGGTAAAGTTGCCTTGCTTTTTTTCTTCTTCTTTTTTTTTTTGTTTGTTTGTTTGTTTCCTACGGCCAACCGAAAGAAAGTTAAATGAAAATGAGTTTCTTTAAGTTTGATGACGTGTTTGTTTGGATTGTTAATTTGTTTCTTCTTTTAATTGTTAGGGGTGTATGTAGTTTCTTTAAATAAGGGAATGTACCTCAAATTGAAATGTTATTCATATGAAGCTACTATTGATGCTTTCAAAATGTGAAAGTTTGTTTATTTCATAATAAACTCCGAAAACAAATTGTAATTATTCGGTAATCTTTGTAAATTTTCCCGGGCTGGCATCATGTGAAACGAGGGCAAGGCTGTCGAGTGATACGTTGCGTTGGTGAGGGGGTATGGATCGCGGTGATTTCTAATTTTAAATGAAAATAGTATTCATGGGTGTCTATCTCATCTTATAAATTATTTCGAGACGAATAATTGTACAGCAAAATTAAGGTTTTGTGCTTAATGACACTCCTCGAACTGCAATTCTTTGGCGAACACCATTAACGATTTTGCTTCTCCCGTTATTCTTATGTTTTTTCACGTCGATCGAATGATATAATATCACATGTCATAAGTTGCCTTTTGAAACGTTAATGGTTCTAAAGACCATGTGACTACTACTCCATCAACTCCGACCTCACTGGGAGAATTTGGCCTAACTTCATAGTCATGTAGATCTTTCCTTATTAAGGAATCTGCATACCGAATTTCTTTCCTTTACTTACCTATTGCTCGGGACAGGGTGAGTCAAAAGTCACTAGATATATCGGTATTTCGGAAATGGTGTGTAAAACGAACGATGTGACCATGCTCGTAGGGAGTAGGACGATTGTGGAGTTTGGCCGCCATTTTGAATTCCGCCATTTTGAGTCAAGATTTTTTTTTTTTAATAAAAAGGGGGTCATGTGGCATATCAAATGATACCCGCTTTTTCTCAGCAGGTCATTCCTGTAATCGGAATTCAGTTATCTGTTGTGGTTCACGAGTTAATGACAAAAACATTGATGCTATACCATTGTTTTGTTGCAGGTCATTGGAAAACCGATCGAGCGCAGTGCTGTCGCGCATGTGATATCACATTTCAGAGATACTGGGATTGTTGATGATAAAGCTCGTACTGGTCGGCCATGAGACAACCTCAACGATGGTGTTGGCAGCATTTGCGAAGAGTCCAGAACGCAGCGCAAGAGTCAGGATTCAGCCAATTAAATAGCCCGAGGAGATCTGTATAACATTGTGTTCGGTGATGAGGCTAATTATGTCCATGTTGAGGTCGTCAGAAAATGAGATATTGGAGCGATACGAACCCTCTTTGGACAGATCAGTCCAAAGTCGTTGGTGATGCCAGAGTTATGCCGATGAGTACTTGTTAATGTTACAGAATAGTGTGATTACGTCACTGTTGATGGAGTGGCACGTTCCCCTGACCTGACGCTCTAGATTTGTACATGTAGGACCGGTGTATGTTGTGAAAAACCAAAACAAACGTTACCTTACACAAGGCATCCTACAGCTTGTGACAGCAATACAGACGACGTTCTTGTGCGCGTACATAACGAATGGATGAAGCGTGTTGAGCTGCTGCAACTCAGTTTTCGGTGTGCGTTTTTGTTTGTAGCTTGTGGTCCACAACAGATAACTGGAATCTGATTGCAGGAATGAACTGCTGAGAAAACGCGGGTGTTATTTGATATGTCACATGACCCCCTTTTTATTTGAAGAAAACTGAACCTTGATCCAAAATGGCGGATTTCAAGATGGCGGCCTAATTCCAAAATACGCACCCTTTCCAGTGACTTTTGACGTCATCAGATATTTTATGTTTGCTTGTCTGTGTTTAAGAATGGCATAACGAAACATTTGGGTTGTTTTCTGTTGCCTGGGAGATTTGAAAGTTGAAACTGGTTTTAGTGACATTAAAAATTTAGTGGACTGTTTAGAACGTAAAACAGAGTCATTGCGAAAGAAAAGTGCTAATGCGCAGGGATGAAGATGATCAATAAAGAGCGTGTCACTCTGAGATCAGCACATTACAGTTGAGTAGTGTATTAGGTCGACAGGTTAATTAACAAGTTAGCTCGTTTAGAAGATTAAGAACATGGAATGGAGAGCATTGACGCGTCTTTAAGGCGTGTAGGTTAAAGGTTAATGAAGAGGAAGAGGCTGCAAAGTTTTCCACTGCATTTTTCATCAGCGGCCCATTTAACTTTAACTGGACTGGTCGTGTTTATCGGTTTGTTAGCGAAATGGTTATTAAAATTTTATTTCAGGAAGATCCACTTTTTGGGAGAGCTGTCTGTCAGAGAGTCTCGTGAGTAAATAAGTCATTGAGGGGATTTGGTTTGGAAGGAACGCCACTTATGTTTTTCTCATTTCTAATTGGTCCATAAAGGCTTAATCTGATTGACGAGAAATCGTGCAGCAATCCTCTCGAGGACGATCCTCTTCAATTCCTTTCAATTAAGGCGGAATGTTCGAATGTCGTTTAATCTCCCCCGAGATACCTGTGGCAGCTGCCAGATTGTTTCCGAACACCGTGAAATTGGCCCCTTCTGCTATTAATTACAGTTCTCTCTGCTCTTCCAGTCGAGCCGGCTTGTTTTTAATTTTTAGTGCTCGGGTGTTTGTTTCTTATAAATTGGGCTTATGGTTTTTTTTCGTATTTGGTTTAGGTTTTGCGATGGAGGAGCGTAATTAGCGTGTAGATCGGTTTGATGGCAGTTAATAAGGCGTTCTTCTGGAAATGAGTTGCCTTAATGTTGCTTCTCTGCAAGATTAGTTCGTTTGTTGGGTACTGGAACGTTAATAGAAGCGAACCTGGTTTTTGGTTTTGTTCTGGCTTTAAAGTCCTTCTTAGAATTGATAATCATTAGAAAATGAGCAGTAACTGGAGGTTATGGAGAATTAGTAGTCTGCTGAGAGACAGTGGAAAGGCGGCAGAGGAAGCTCGGCGCATTGTTTTTTTTTTTTGCAACTTTATATTCATAGGTCTAAGAACACGACTTGCAAAGCTTGTTAACCAAATTTTCAGATTGTTTATGGTCGTTTTCAAAATGTATATGGTCTTTTTCAAAGCAGCCCTGGTTGGATGTGGATAATATATGCAGGGTGTCACATAAAGAATTCCCTGATTATAAGGGTAAATATCTCGGACACGGAGATCGATAGAAAAATGAAGTTTTAAAATTTGTTACGAATGTTGCCGACAGGTGGCGCTTTACTTAGCCGCACTGTAATTTCGCGAAAGGTGCACATTTTCAATCGATTGTGGTGTGAGTGCAATGACTGCTGGCAAAGGACAGTTTATAGCCTATTTCTTGGACCTCGTACTGCCGCTATAGCGTACAGCGCCACCTGTCGGCAAAATTTGTAACTAAGTTTGAAGCTTCTGTATGATATTTTTATGGATTTCGAAGGAAACAATACCAGTTGGTTTGTTCTTCTATCGATCTCCGTTTTCGAGATATTGCTCTTAAAATCAGTAAGTCCTTTGTTGGTACTCAAAACCATACTGGAAGCCGTTCTTGGACAGGCCCTTCTGAATCCTTTATTCTGATGTTAGGAAAGGTCTCTGGCAAGTAGGCGTTTCTTGTTGAACGTTTCAAGAAAAAGTCTCAAATGTTCTGAGTGCGTACCAAAAACACGGTAAGACGTCTTCGCCGGACAACAAAAGTGAGCGTCGAGCACTAGTAAGGTTCGTTTCGAAACAGCCAAAAACCTACTGTAACAAAAGTGACTGCAGAACTTATAGCCATCTTGAACACCAGCTTCGATATTCATGTTACAGCTGTAATTGAAAAACCTTTCGTCACAGAGACCATTGCTAAAGCCCGTGTTGTCAGGTGGTGTAATATCCATAAAGCCTGGACACCCGAGGACTGGAAAAGAATTTACGTTTGGAGAAGCCCCAAAGAAATGGGGGTCGAATGATTAATGGGGGTGCCAGATCTGAAATGGTTTAGGGGTCATTTCTTATTATTAAGTTGGTCCAATGATTAATCTCAGTCTGCTGACCGATGCTGCGACTAGGTTGATTCCGTGGTCCAGATTTTGTTCCCTGACAACCACGTCATTTTTCAAGATGACAATGCACAGAACTGTTGGTTTGAAGAGCACGATGGTGAAGTGTAGCATCTTCCATGGCCCGCTTGTTAGCCAGGTTTGAACATAATCGAACCAGTATGGTGAGTTTTGGAGAGGCAACTGAGAAGCAGATTTCTCCCCCCCCCCCCCCTCTTCATCTCTTAAACGAATCGGCAAGTTGTTTGGTTGAAGAGTGGTACAGAGTCCCAGTGGGGACTATTCAAGGATTGTAAAAATGAATTCCAAGAAGGTTAGAAGCTGTACTCAAGGCAAAAGAAGGCCCAGCATTTTATTCATAAACAATTTGGAATGTTCCGGTACCTCCCATCGCCAGTAGCGCAGAAGATCCGTCACGGCGTTAGCAGTGTCATTGTGACGTATTAATATGTCGTTTGTTTTATTTTGCTGCTATTTTCAACAATTATCTTAACTGTTGTTTAAATTACCAGTTCTTCTTGTTAGTTGTTTGGCTTTTTTGCGCAAACAATGTCACGTCGGGTCAGCACAACACCACCAAAAGAGAAAGCCTGAGCGCAGAAATGTCATACATTGTTAAAACGTCATAGGTAGTCATCTTTAATCGCATTTCTATCAGTAATAAGCCCTAATTTATGAC
Source organism: Rhysida immarginata (assembly GCA_023313115.1). NCBI lineage: Eukaryota > Metazoa > Arthropoda > Chilopoda > Scolopendromorpha > Scolopendridae > Rhysida > Rhysida immarginata. The sequence goes on from JAHWFO010108699.1 coordinate 296,702, forward strand.
TAGGTAGTCCATTACATCATCTAAAGTAGTCCATTGTTAATCGTATTTCTGCCATGGTCATCCAGCTCCACTGAAAAATAAAGCTAAAATTTCTAGCTCCCGAAAGGGCGGGAACTTCGTTGAAAAGTGGCGCTGCATATACAGTCGGCCCAACGGTCGGCCCTACTGCGATCTATGCGGCACCTGGCGCGATTTCTTTTCTTTAGGCTTCTCTAAACCGTGGCCTTCGAGATGTTAGGCCTCCGCATCGCGTATCATTTCAGTGCTTTCCTTCGTGTCAGCGGAAATTCAACTTTTTAACGCTAGAGGGAAATCCTATGGGGAATTGAAGGTAAAATTTTAAGTCGGATAAAGTAGCATGAGGACGAGAGTATCTTGTAGTTCTTTAGCCCTGAAGAGCGCCAAACAAGCCATAGAGATAGACAACTGGCGGTCAAATTTGAAAATGCCTCGACACGCGATTTCAAGCCCGATGCGGAGGCCTAATATCTCGAAGGGCACGTCTAAACAATGGAAAACAATTTAGGGTCACATCATGAAGGATGATCCGGACGAAGGTGGAGTTGCAAGAAACGCCACTAGTGGGCAGCATCTACCGTCTACCTGGTTGGCCGCATGGATATCATTAGGACGCTTGTATTTGTCTGAATATTATACAACTCACTAAATTAGCTCATCTGACATAACTCCACAACAGTCCAAGGTCATGTGACTCACGTGATGGAGCCTGTTCTAAAGGGCTGTAATTTCTCTCTTATCCTTAGATATATGTTAAGTTTCTTAATTAAGTTTTGTTGGGATCTTGAAGCTGTTTGAAGTGTTTTATTAGAAATAATTTATTTTAATTAATTGTTTACAAAGTAACCTCTACCGAGGCGACGGCCATTAGCGCCATCTTTTGGCATTAATACGAGGCTTCATCGTAAGCAGTAGCGCAATGAAGCGTGCTGAGAAGAAGAAAGAGGATTTAAGTTTTAAGTTTTTGTGTTCGAAATAAGGCTTAAAGGATATTTTATTGGCCTCGCTTTAAGATTTTTATGGTTCCTCGGAGGCGAATGCGTTTACCGAAGAGATAACGGTGTCCCTGTTTCGTGTCTGTATCATTATCATCATCATCATCGTCGTTGCAATATTAAATCGTGGATTTTTCCTCCCCCCGCCAGGTGGTGCTCTGGTGTTTGGAGTTTCCAGAAGCGCAAATAATAAACACGAGATGAAGGTTTGGTGGTGGGAATGTCTTTGTTTGTTGTTGTCGTCGTCGTTTGATAAAATAAGAGAAGAGGTCTTATTTATTTTTGGTAGTTGTCGGCGTCGTGGTCGTTGGCTCTTGTTTTTAATGGACATTTTGTAGACGTTTAGTGAGCGGTGTGTTGTTATCAGTTGTGCTTGGGCGCGGAGGAGGGGTTTTCATTTTTCGGTTTGTTTGTTGGCGGGTGGTTTGAGATAACGATCTCTTTGAGAAGTAGCGGGTGAGCTCGCTTTCTGGTTTTGGAATATTTATCGAAGCGCTTTAAAAAGGACCATAGATTGTTTCAATGTATGCGAGGACAGCTCTTTTCCCACCTGGTTTGTGGAATGCGAAGAAGGAAATGGAGATAAGCTTGTGTTTAAGGCTTTTTTTTCTTTCTGTCGTTAACTGCGTTTTATTGCGTACTTCTGCATGGTTTTATTTAACCCCAGATTATTTATGTGGAACTTGGAGAGTGTAATGTGACTTAGATTTGACTTTGCGCAGAATTTCAGTGGAATGCACTTAATGGTTTTGCTTCTTCATGTGCACTTTCAGTTATTCAGTAATGGTTACTCTAAAAACTTTGGGTGTTTACAGAAGTTTTGTTTGAATGCACCCATACGAGTCAAGATGACTTTGGAAGATGTCGCCAGTGAAAGTTTGCAAGGCAGTTTGAAATTTGAAGATGGCATTTAAAAGGTAGAGCAAGTTAAGCGAATTGAATATTGATCACGTGATGATAGCTTCCAAACCGTGTCAGATAGGCCGAATCCGACGAGTGGAATGGGTTTCTGAGTAAATTCGCTTGTGGTTTGATATGTCACAAGACCTACTTTTTTATGGAAAAAATGGACGTTTGTTTTGCATGGCGGATTTTAATATGGCGACCGTGTTCGCAAGAACTCGAAAATGTAGGTCACCATATGCATTTTGAAGATAACTCTGTCTGCCTGGTCCAGCAACCAAACGCAACCCGTTTTTTGGTGTTTTTTTGGTGGATATGAATGGTATGTCTTAACTCCCATGGTCTCCTGTGCATTGTTGAAAGTGACGCCGATTGTAAGATTTATGGCATTTCATTTTTGGTTCCACTGCGTTTCAGGTTTCGGAGTGGTCCATAAGTGTCCATCGTCTTAATAAGTTTTCCATACGAGACGAGTCTTCCTCATCCGAAACTGCAAGTATGAATCTAACTGATATCTCTATAATTGCTTGCATGCCGTTTCTTTGGCACAACAATTACTGTTAACACTGACCACTTACGTTTGAAAAACCATTTACAAAGTTTTAGTACTTGCAAATGAGGATGCATGTCATTGGCAGTTGAAAGCTGTGGACATTTGCAATCCGCGTGCCACTCTTTAATCCTTTCAGCTGCTGTATAACTTAACTGAAATGCGAAATGAGGCCCCCTCCGTTCGAAAACGTTTTCAATATTTGTCTACAGAGGGAGCTGCGCGTGACGTCATCTTAGCCAAACAGATTCGTTAGCGAATGTCTGTTAGTCAAACCTTAAGCAAAACTATGGATTCTCTGGTTAATGAATAAGCACAACAAATTTTGTAATATCGATCCATTTGAATGCGATCCATATGTCGCTAAGAAGAAGAAAACTGATTCAGTCGCTCTGACGCGTCTGCGCTCTCACACTACCTACCCGCACAACCGCTGTAAGGCATCTAGCGCCATCTGACTTCTCTCCACAATAATTACTTTTCAAATGCTGCTGCTCGTAACCTTTTTATTTCCTGTCGTATATCAGTTTTCAGATTTCAACGGCAAGATCCATTTTGACTATAGCCTGTCTCAGTTTTAGTTGAGAGTGACGTCACGTGTGAAGCGGTTACAGTTTGTCCGCATGAAGAAATAGTTCGAAAGATAATCTGTATAAAAAGTTCAAATTGGTGGATGGAAAAGCCATTTGACGAAATTAAAAAAAAAAAATAAATAAATAAATAAAATGAAATCGGTCTGTGATCGAGATTATTTGATTGTAAAATGTCGGCGTCTTGTTCCTACGTGACAGACATGTGTCAGAAATGAAAGATGATCGAGTTTTTAAACATTAATTTACTAAAATGATATCTGACAGATACCATTCGAGTAGTCTACTTTCGAGAAGCCACGCGATTATAAGAGGGTCATAACTTATTCATAGGCTATTGTACTAGTCTAACGGCAGAAGGATACGATGTTGTGCACTATATCTGGTAAGCGAAGTCATTCCGTGACGTCACTCTCAACTGAAGCTGAGACAAGGTATAGTTTCGCGTGACATCTGTGTGTACGTATGTATCTCGCATAACTCGAAAACGATTAGCCGTAGAATTTGGAAATTTTGTGTTTAGGACTGTTATAACATCTGGTTGTGCGTCTCCCTTTTAGATTGCAATCGACCGAGTCAAAAATGTGTATTTGTGGTGTATTCTTACATGTCTATGGAGTATTCTTGGAGCAGTTTGTGACGTCACAGTTTGATTGTTTCTTCTAAGAAATTGTTGCACAAAAACGGATGTTCAACATTTGGGAGTGTTTAGACAACAAAGAAACAGTGTAATTTAATAGGCGTCAAGGAAATCACGTGGTGCCCAATAAACGGATTTTTTTTTGGATCCAACCTCGTATATAAATAAAATATAATTCATGAATTGGTAGGTTTTTTCTTCGCGAAAATCGAAAGTTGCGATGATTCACGTTTCCAGCTGCATCTTGCAGATGACAGAGTGAGAATTTGGCGGTAAGAGCATGGACCCCGCATGTATGAGTATAACCCTTCAAGCTGGTGGGGGTAGTGTTATGGTTTCCAGGCATGCTTTGAGTCCTTTAATTTGTGTGAATAGCACAGCATGCCTACGTAGCGTTGTGCTGATCAAGTTCATGCTCCGATCATGTAATCAACATGACAATGCGTATCCCAATGGAGAGATGGCTTTTTCCAGCAAGACAGTGCGCTCTGCCGAGAATATGATGGAGATTTTACCTTGCTTAGGTGGCCCCCGCAATTACCAGATCTCAATCCAATTGAGCATTTGTAGGACGAAGTTGAAAGAGCTTTTCAATATCCCGTGGTTTGAGTTTCGCGCACTCGAGTAAGAGTTTTCTTATCCTGATGCAGTGGTTTTTGACAAGGGGGGGGGGCCCCCCCGAAATTTTTGCCATGCTTAGCGTTTTCTTGTTCTTTTCAATTTAGAAAGTTGCCCCACTGGCTTTGTTTTAAAATGGAACGGGAGGTGGAGTGTGTGTTGAAGAGAGCTGGGAATCTTAAATTGGTTGGATGGGATTAATCGGTCAGGGCTTCTAACAGCGCATTAATTCCATGGACGACTCCCACGATAGCGACAAAGATCCGCCGATTGCACGAGACGACAGAGTTATCGTCCGCGACAGGCTCTCGTCTTATTAGTCCTCCGCACGAAACGCGCTTTAATCCCAATACTTGCCTTGCCCTTCCTTTCCAGGGGAATAGGAGTTGCCTTGCTAGAATAAGTTTCGCATTTTGGTTTAAAAGTTTTCTTATATTCGAGTGTTTGGTGTTTAGAGATTTTTAAAGAATTTTTTTTCCCGTATTTTTAATACGTGCTTTTAGCTTTGTCGTCACTCACCCTTAAAAAGGAGTGTAAAGTTGTCGTGAAGTGGCATCCGCCTGCGTGTTGGGTCTCGAGAGGGTTTTGTTGTCGCGGAAACGTATATTTTGGTGATTTACTGGAGTGGGTTGATGGCGGCAGACACGCTTTGCTACTTTTTTTTTGTTGTTATTTTCCCTCTCTCCATTTTCTTTCACTCTCCTAAGTCTTTTCTCTCCTCCATTGAGCGGGGCTTGCAATCGAGTTTTGTTGACAAGACGCAAATGTTTGCGATAAGCTTATGCTTCGACAGGGAGAGTGCAGGCAATTAAGGACGGAGTTTGTCCATCTTGGAAGAGAGCGGAAGGTTGTGAGCTTTGGTGTTATTATTAGTTAGGGTTTTAATCATGTTGCCATCTTCATCGAATTAAGTGCTCCTTCTGTTGAGATGGGCGGAACAGGGTTGCGCTGATCTTTGACCTCTTTAAGGGCTCAAATCGTAACGTAACTTCAAGAGTAATAAGCAGAGGACGAAGAACAGGGTGCGTACAGACGTCAACGTCATCCGAAAAGTAACACGTTGAGGCATGGACTCTATGGCTCTGTTGAGGTCACGTGACGTCTAAATACTTGTGGTCGTCCTGTGCGGCCGTTCAAATGGGGGTTTTGATTGGGCAGAGTTTATATGTGGCTGAACTTCTTCAAGTAGGGTTCCAGCAGGACGGGGCACAGAAGTGCTGAAGTGTCAGAACTCTTAAGAAGTGCTTATGGAAGAAATTGGATAGGGTAGTTTGGTCGTTTTCGATGGCTCCCTGGGGTCACCTGATTTGACTCCATGGGTTGTTTGTTTTATTTTGGGTTATGTGGATATTTAGGTGGATCACTTCAAAGGTAACACCCTGTAATTGCGTAGAAGTTCGGATGACTTTATTAAGTACCAAAAGGTGCTTTATGCTATCAGTGTGGGGAAACAGGTCTGTAACTCTAACTCCTCCGAGGCTAAGAAAGATTTTAAAAATCTGTTTTCGTCAGTCGATGAATATTGTTCATGGCACGAACCAATTCCAAATATCTAAATCGGTTTATTGGTACGTGCACAAATGGTACCTCAATTTTCCCGCCTAGCAAGTTCCTATATATTAAGTAATATATCAAACAAATCGTAATGACAAGATAGAAGCGGTCATTCATTACTATTTTCGTCAGTCGATGAATATGGTTCCGCGAATGAACCATTTTGAAAATGGTTGTAATCGATACAGTGGCACGTGCTCTAATGGCACCCTTATGATACCCTCAAAAATTTTCAATGATAAGATATGGCATGTAATATATCAAACGACTTGGAATGATGTGTCATGAATGAATATAATGTAAAATTAATGATAGCCGAAGTTGGTTCAAAGTAACCTGGTTCATTGGAACTTTCAATGCTAAAATATGGCATGTAATATATCAAACGACTTGGAATGATTTGTTACGGATGAATATAATGTAAATTTAATGATAATCCAAGTTGGTTCAAAGCTACGTGGTTTCCAAACATAGAGCAGTTGAAAAATACGGTTCTGCGAATGGTTTAGTTTAGCCTTTCGGTACTTGGTTATGTCATTTCTTAATGGTTTAATAATACAGCGAAATACAAGGGAACACAGGTTTTCTTTTCGTTATACCTGAAATGTAATAAAAATGTATTAAATTTAGGCGGAATCAGTGTTTTAACCAATTTTATTCATGTTCTTTAAAAAATGCAAGATGGTTTTTTGTTACAACGATTTTATAAAACTTTTGTTTATACGAGGGTGGGCTGAAAAGTAATGCCTC
>JAHWFO010108699.1:303719-324653 GCA_023313115.1 Rhysida immarginata
AAAAAAGTTACAGCCATGGAGGCATTACTTTTCAGCCCACCCTCGTAAATTTATCTACAGGGTGCGTAAGGTATTTGAGGACAAATTCACGTCAAGAAAGAAAACGGAGATATAAGTCGAGATAATAACTTTATTATCGAAACATAGCATGAGCATACACAAGAAACGTTCTTGTTATATGGCTGTTCAATAAATCCGCCTTCAGCTTCTATAACTGCTTCAGTGCGACATCGAAACCGTCGACATGCGCGAATCAAATGGTCATATTGGTTCATATTGGTCATTACTCGGACAATGGCAGCTTTCAATTCATCTTTGGTGTTATGGGGGTGTTCATTGACCTTTCTCTCCACAACGCTCCATACGTAGCAGTCCAACGGATTCAGGTCAGGGGAGTTAGGAGGCCAAATCTACAGCAAATCAGCTTCACACGAATTTTTCAGCTTGTTTTAGAGCCTTTTTGATCTGAGTAGGCGGCTCTCCGGTGTTTTGTCTGACCTAAACAGACCTCTTCGCACAACATATGAGTGATGATATCTGATGTTTTCATGGATTACATTTCTGATTGTTCCTTCTGATACATGGAGATCTTTGGCAAGTGACCTCGTGGATGTTCTTAGATTGCCATCAATGGCCTGCTGCACTTGCTGATTAAATTCAGGTGTTCTGTTGATGTCAGCGTGAGGCTTTTTACGCTTTGCTACTGGTTCAAAATTGCCGTCTTCGGTCTCTAACTCCTTCCGCACTCCTAGCCAAACGAAGGTGTGTCCTTAAATACCTTACGCACCCTGTATTTTAAGGCAACTATCCAAAATGTCGTCCGGAACAGCATATACAGTGAAATAATTTTTCAGTTCATTCATGGAGAATTCATGGGATGGCCTCTACTTGTTCGTCATCCTCGCCTTCTTCGCTGGTTCGCCGCCACTTTAGTTTCTTTGACATTTTCGTCGATCGCGGATTCATTATAGTACGGAAGTTTCGTTTCTTTCAAAACAGACCGCAAAAACTAAAAAAAAAATTGAGCCTACATAACCATACGAAGACTCCATTGTTAATTAATGTGTTTGACGGAACTTCTTTCTTTCACATAGAAGCAGACGACAATTGCATGGATTCTCGAGTTTCTAAACAGACTTAGTTTTTAGAAATGGATTAATAAAATTAACTTATTGCCTTCCAGTAAAAAAATCTGTATAGTAATTAGTAACTATTTCTTTAATTTATTATTTGTTTTTATTAATTAATTCGGTAATCTTCGTAAATTTTCCCGGATTGGCATCATGTGAAACGAGGGCAAGGCTGTTGAGTGATACGCTGCATTGGTCAGGGGGTATGGATCGCGGTGATTTCTAATTTTAAATATAAATAGTATTCATTGATGCTTACCTCATCTTATAAATTATTTCGAGGCGAATAATTGTAGAGCAAAATGAAGGTTTTTTTGCTTGTTAACATTGCTCTAACTTCAATTCTTTGGCGACCGCCATTAACGATTTTGCGTCTCCCCTTATCACATCCGTTTTGAACGAAGCTTTCCTTTTTTTTCTCGAATGACTTATAATTCTTATCGGTTCTGAGCATTTCAATTGCCTGACTTGTTTGTTTTGCGATTGTTACCCTACGTAGATGGTTTAGTGGTATTGATTAGGTTCTTTAAAGAAGTAGTATATACGTTTACAATAGACTAATGGGAGGGATTCGTCTGCAGGCAGTTTGCTTAGAATAAGGCACCACAGACCATTGAGTCGAAGTTGCGTTTGATAGTTCATGACGTCCAGGAACTTCCATTTCTGGTAAGGCATTGATGATAAAGGATGGGGATTATGTGGAAGAAGGTAGGTAGGGCGTATGTTTGTTGTGCTCTTTTTTTTCCCCCTCCTTTTTCTTCGCCAACTTCCTGTTTTTTATACTTGGCCTTTTCTCATAACTCACGTGATGAATCACCTTGGAGTGGAAGCGAGGGAGCCGAGCGCTCTCTTTTGATGAATTTGTGGGAGTAAGTGAATAACGGAATTGAATTTTCTATTTTTCTCTTTGACTCCGGTTGGTCTTTGAGAAATGCTTCCTCGCACCGAGTTCCTGAAATTGGTTCTCCTGGAAGTTTACACTTTAAATTTTGTTCCTGCGTCACGTGACAACAATAAGAGACAACCGGTGAGCCTAGAGAACCATATTTTAGCTCATTATCAGGGTTCTCCTTTAGATGGTGTTGTTGTTCCATCCGCACGGGGTTTTCGAGATAAGACAGGCGGAGCCCTTAATGGAAGCGTGTTTTTATTTTTTGAGGTGTTTTTTTTTTTTTTTTTTGCACTTTCTTTCTCTTGATGGATACCGGAAACGGAAGTGTTGAAGAAAAATGAAATGAATGTAAATTAGAAAGGAGTTAGGAAAAGAGGCTCGCCGTGCATTGCGAGATAAGACGGAGCGATTGAGTTGGTTTTGGAGGAATTGAATTGGCGCCGTATCGAGCGCTGTTTTTTCAGGAAGCGGAACACGTTTGGAGATAAAGCGCGAATCGTTAACTGGATCGTTGTTAGGGTTAATTGTTATTGCTGTTATCTTGATTTAACGAGTCTGCAGGTTATTTTGATTAAGAAAGTCGGGCTTTTCTTTGATTTTTTTTTGCATTTTGGAGGGACTTTTTGGTTCTAGACCGAAGTTTCTTGCCTCTTTCCAGAATTGGCTAATATTTATATCTTTAACTGACTATATGCTCCTTTCTGTGTGACAATATCTCAACATTACTATTCATTGCAACGTATATATCTAAAACATGTTAATTTCAAAATTCACTATGCAACGGCAATGATCACCTACAAGGAGTCTCTTTTTCTCCATGGTCTCCTTTTCTTTGAACTAAAAACGATGCGCACATGCTCAGACATATCAATCCGCATTGAAAGGGAAACTGAAACTATTCGAAGGCGCCTGCTTGAACTATTCCACCAGGTCTTCGAACTTACTAACTACTCATATATTCTTTCATGACATGTCGTTTCAAGTTGTTTGATATATTACATGCCATATCTTAGCATTGAAGATTTCCAACGGTACCATAAAGCTCTCATTTGAAAAGGTATCACTGAAACCGATACAATGTCACTTGCTCTAATGATGCCATTATGATATTTCATGACATGTCATGAACGAATATTCACTCACGGGAGCTATCCGAGTTCGAATGTGGCCTGGTATGTGGAGCACTACGTATGGGTCATTCAATTCCGGAGGTGGCTCAAGAATTCAACATCCCTCGGTCCGCGGTTTCAAGAGTTTACCGAGAGTACCAACTTGACTGCATTACCTCCCACCATGGACAACGCAGTGGTCGACCACATCTTCACAATGAACGGGATCAACGGCATCTGAGTAGGATGGTCACCGCTAACAGGCAACTGACACTAGGCCAGGTGACATCAGATTTTAACCAGGGTGATACAAGAGCTGTAGCGATGCGAACTGTGCAACGAAATCTACAGGGTGAGTCAAAAGTCGCAGTACACTCTGTTTTTTCGAAAACCTTGCAGGAATTGGTGGTCTATCTTTTACGCTATGTACCGAACATGGCCGCCATCTTGAAATCGGCCATCTTGAATCTAAGTCTATTTTCTTAAATGGAAACGGGGTCGTGTGATATACCAAATAACATGAGCATTTTCTGACAATTTTATTCCTGTATACACATTTGAAGTAGCAGTTATGGTTCAAAAGTTACAACACATTTTGTTTGGAATTACAGGCTGGACTGTTTTCCATTTAATGTGTTCAACAAGGTGTCCCTCTTGGTCAAGGCACCTTTGAAGACGATGAATCTAATCGTCATGCACTCGCAGAAATGCTGGCACACGCTTCTTCAGTGCGTTGCTGGAGATGGTGTCTGTTTCTGATTTTCTCTGCATATACGAGTTGCTTTAAATGACCCCACAGATAAAAGTCAAGTGGTGTGAGATCAGGCATCCTGTGCTACGTTGTGGGCTCTTGACGAAGGACGCCAAAACCATTGTTGAGGTTGTCTCGTCAGTAGCACTTATTGGACGGCCACTCCGTGCGTTGTCAACCACAGTCCCAGTTTCTCGGAATTTCTTAATTAAGCACCTGTCAGTGGTGTGTGAAATTGGAGGTCTTGCTGGGTGCCAGTTGTTAAAATCTGTTTAACAAAATGTGTTGTAACTTTTGAACCATAACTGCTACTTCAAATCTGTTTACAGTAATGAAATTGTCAGAAAATGCTCATGTTATTTGATATATCACACGACCCCCTTTCCATTTAAAAAAATTGACTTAGATTCAAGATGGCGGCCATGTTCGGTACATACCGTAATCGTCCATGTCATTCCATAATCGTTCACAATGTTGAGTGAATACTAAGCACAAATTAAAGCTTCTTGGCAAGCATCCTCATCACTAAATTTCCACAACTGTAGTAAATAAAAAGTACCTATGCGGTGTGTTTGGAAAGTGCAACACAGCCAACTTTTTTGTCTTCAGGCTGAGCTTTAGTCTATAAAATCGCTGAAGAGATCTCGATAAGAAGTGGATGGGTTGTAAAAAAAATGTGTTTTTGAGTTGAAATCCTCATGCCTCAGGGAATGAGTTGTTTTTAGTGGATAATATTTTGCTGACTTTGTTTCTTTGGGTTTTTGTTTTACCCTTCTGAATTTTTAATCGAGCGTTCCCTTTGTTTATGTATTGAGTGAAGCTGGACTGTGTTATTGACTTAGATGGATATGTTGATCTGTTATGATTTCAGATTCTCAGAAATATTAAGACTACTGAGGAATATGTTATGGAATGGAGCTGAATGCCTATCGGCAACAGCTTGTGGAAAGAAGTGGTAGCCAGTTGGCCGCATGCCGAAAGTCCATCAAGAAGATCTATACGAGGAAATGGAATACAATAAAAGAATTGAAAAAACGAAGTCGTTACGTCCCAAAGAAAAATTGGATAAAAAAAATTTTTTTGAGTTCTTTTAAAGGGACATGGAGACGGAGGAGGGAAAAAATAGACTTAACGTCATTTCCGTTTCAACTTTTTTTATTTTGTTTTTCTTTCCATTCACTTTACGGAAATCTCTTTCGTTTTCTTTTTTTCCTCTTTTAAAGGCAGCGAGGTTCGGTTTTAAAAGAGGAAATGCCGTCGGCTGTATCTCACACGAGAATAGTCGCACGTGCTGGCTGTGCCTTTGGGGAATTGAGCTCCCCAATGGTTGACGTGAATCGAACAGATGGTGTTGACGTGTACGCGAGGGGGGGGGGGGGAAATGAAGCCGCGCGCCATACCTTCAACAGGCGAGCTCTATAGAGTGCGCCCAAATTGACTTTTTTTTCTCCCTCGTCTCGTGTGGAGCACTTTAAGCCGAGTGTGGGTTATTTTATGTAAAGAGGCCTAACTATTAAAGTCAGCCGTGTGGTACTGAGCATAGCCTGTTTTCAGAAACGTGCGCTTGGTGTATGTCTATCAATAACTTTATTTTTCAAAATAATCTTTGAATCTAGAACCGAGTCTCTGACGGGTGGGTTATGCGTAAATCGGCGTCTCTGTTATCGGATTACTCTTGTTTGGGCTTTTCTTGGAATTGACAGCTCTTAGAAGCTAAAATTTTCTTGAAAAATCTTTGAAAATGAGCAGTCACTGGAGATAATGGAGAGTGAGTATACTATTGAGAAACAGTGAAAAAGGCGGCAGAGGAAGCTGTCTTTTCGCTCGACGCTGTCTGAGATACAGCAAATGGTAAGTAACCCAGTATTCATCGAAATTCGCAGGTGACCTTCGACGATCCAAGCGTGTGAACAAAAAAACAAACGGTGACTGTTAGGCTACACCAAGTGATTTTTTCTGGCCTGGGTATCATTCATGGCTCCTTCTCCCTGTCAAGCTTAGTTGTTTGGCCCGCACGAACGATGGGCTTTTTTTGCAAATGTGTTGAGTACCTTACCAACTTGAAGCATTTTTTCTTTTATTTTTCCAATAAAGCAATGATTGTAAAATTTGATTTGAAGTAATTGATGGGTACTCTACAACTTTGCAATTGACACTATACCTCTATCTGTCATAGTTTAGGAGATAAGTTTCTCTTCATCAACTGCTCGATAGGCGACCTCAGTTTCTTCCATGGGGCTTCCTTTTTCTCTTCTTTAATGGCGGTGGATGTACTGTATGCTCTGCTCTTGATGTCTTGAAGCAATTGAGGCGTTCATCACTTTGTGTGGTCTTAACAGGCCGTTTCTTCTGTTGACACGTTCATCACTTGCACAGATACAGCGCCGAGCGAAGGGATGCTTCCTCTGTCACCTTTCCACTTTTTCTCGATAGTCTTCTAACCCTCCATTATCTCCAGTTACTGCTCATTTTTAAAGATTTTCAAGAAAATGTTAAGTTCTAAGAACTATCAATTCTAAGAAAAACGGAACATCCTGCTCGTGTTGGAATATTACGTCTAGCTGAGAGACTTTTATGTAGTGCCGCAGGATAAATGTGTATATAGTTTCGAAAATGAAACAATACTCTGATGTATCTTGTTTCTTCATCTCAGGGTATAGCAATAGTTCTTCTGTTTCCTCCCAATTAACGCATCTTCTCCAATCCCCAAAGCCGCAATGCAACTACATCAACCCTGTTTTTGGTTGCCTCCTTAAAAATCACGCGTTTTTCTTGCGTGGCCAACTCCACGTCATCAGCTGCTCGATAGGCGACCTCAATTTCTACAATGAGGCCTGGTTTTTCTCTTCTTGAATGGTGGTGGATGTACTTGATCGCTTGTGTCTGTGTGGTCTGCAGTTCCAACAATCTGAGTGGGGTTATTCGCTACTTGGTCATCTGTTGTTGCAATTCGCACTGTGCTCTCAATGTCTTGAAGCAAAACTTTGGCATTGGTGTATGTAGTCTAGCAGTCGCCGGATTTTCTGCTGACATGCTTGGATCGTCGACGGCCACCTGTGAACTTCGATGACTACTTGGGTCACTCACCATGTCTTGTTTGATACAGCGTCGAGCGAAAAGGTAGCTTCCTCCGCTGCCTTTCCACTGTTTCTCAAGATTTGCTAACTCTCCATTATCTCCAGTTAGTGCTCATTTTTAAAGATTTTCAAGAAAAGGTTAGCTTCTAAGAACTGTCAATTCCATAAAAAGCCCGAACAAGAGGAATTCTATGCATTGTTACAAATACAGGGTGAGTCAAAAGTCGCAGTACACCCTGTTTTTTCGAAAACTTTGCAGTAAGGTATGGGTGAGGTGGCCTATCTTTTATGGTATGACCGAACATGGCCGCCATCTTGAATCTAAGTCATTTTTTTTAAATGGAAAGGGGGTCGTGTGATATATCAAATAACATGAGCATTTTCTGACAATTTCATTCCTGTAAACAGATTTGAAGTAGCAGTTATGGTTCAAAAGTTACAACACATTTTGTTTGGAATTACAGGCTGGACTGTTCTCCATAAAAAAAAGTCATTTGATGTGTTCAACATGGTGTCCCTCTTGAAGAAGGACGCCAAAACCATTGTTGAGGTTGTCTCGTCATTAGCACTTACTGGACGGCCACTCCGTGCCTTGTCACCCACAGTCCCAGTTTCTTGGAATTTCTTAATTAAGCACCTGACAGTGCTGTGTGAAATTGGAGGTCTTTCTGGGTGCCTGTTGTTAAAATCTGCAGCTATGACACGGAAACTTCGTTCTCCAAACATCAAAATGACGTCATTTCTCTGCTCCGTGGTCAAAGCCGTCTTCAGTTACCTGCAACAAATTGAAACAAAATGTGTTTAACTTTTGAACCATAGCTGCTACTTCAAATCTGTTTACAGGAATGAAATTGTTAGAAAATGCTTATGTTATTTGATACATCACACGACCCACTTTCCATTTAAAATTTTTTACTTTGATTCAAGATGACCGATTTTAAGATGGCGGCCATGGTCGGTACATACAGTAAAAGATAGACCACCTACGTTATTGGAATATTCAGATTTCCCAATTCCTGCAAGGTTTTCGAAAAAACAGGGCGTACTGCGACTTTTGACTCACCCTGTAGATACCTCTTATTTCTTGGTGTAATATTAAAAATGAGCAATAACTAGAGATAATGGAGAGTTAGCAGTCTACTGAGACACCATGTCACTCTAAGATATTTCATTTCAGATACGCGATGAATACGCTTTTCAGTATACGAATACGGCATCTATTTGTAAGAAGTAAGACCACGTGACTTTTTAATGCTTTAAGTGCGTGTTTACTTAGATTTCTTCTTGGTTGGTTTTGGCGGTATTAGATGGTAATGATTAGTTATCTTGCCTGTAATTTGATAAGTGCAGTCTTGGATTGCTGCTGCTTCATCTTCTTAAAGAATTTGGTCATAATTACAGACATCCATTTTCATTTTTTTTCCAATTATCTAAAAAGGTGGGGAGGGGGGTGTCCGAATCTGTTTATTTTGTGGTGGATACGACTTCATTGTTTCTTAAAAGGATCGTCGTCTCTTGGCAACGGCACTCGTCGGCCATTTATCCTTGCGCTTTGATTCATGGGGTGCGCTCGTTTTTAAATTGCTCTTTCTGTTCCGAGATTATGGGGGTCTTTAAGAGGATTAATTTCGATTTTCGAGGTAATTTTTTTTCTTCTTTCTCATTGGAATAGAGAATTCAAGAAGTTGACATCACTTCCGCTACGTCTCTTCTGCAAGATAATAAATTGGGTGGGGATTTTTTAATATTTTTCGACGAGATTTAGCGGACGCTTTTGTTGTTGTGATATCTATGGAACGGTGAGCCATTGACGCGTTATCGATTTATTTCCAATGTTTGTTATGATTAAATTGGTTTCTTTGTGTAATCGTTTGTTTAATTAAGTTCATTTCGGAAATCCTGAATGCGTATGCAGCGCCAATCAAAAACTCAACGAATGCATGGAATGCAGGTTATGTAGGCCGATTCCTTTAGGTTATAGTGGACGACTGGCATGAGTCAAAGCGGTATTTGACATGAACTATTTTTAATTAAATAGGCTTAATTGTCGCCTTTTCAGGTTCCAAGCCTTCGTCAAATCGGATTTGAACGATTTGCGTATTGGATCAGTGAACATTACCGAAATGCGTTGTTTCGATTGTCTTGTAGACACAGTGAAGGATCTTGTCGGTCTATCAACTAATGCTTTACGGTTTGCAGTGACTACCCTTTGGTATCTTGGGTCTTCGCCATGCCAGCCAACTTGTACGATTTTTCTGTACAACGATTGCACAGAAAGGTTCATTGTGGTACGAATTTTGAAAATAGCAGTCTGTTAGGTAGGCCAGTATACGTGAAAATTGCAAGACCGTGACATTCTTACGTGATTGCAGTTTCAGGTCAGTACTAAAAACAATGATTTGTGCCTAAAAAATTAGTATCTTGGGAAGCCTCCACGATATGCTATAGAATCTGGCTAGATTCCCAGTCTCCTTATCCTATACGTGCTCAAAGGCGGTAATTCCGCCGACGTCCAGCCAAAGAAAAACGTTCTTGGCAATGTGGTTAGACATATCCTGCTGGTTTATAGCGTCAGGAGGAAAGTACTGTCTAAAACTTCCGAGTCGTAGTAGCTCGCAATGGACGTTTCAACACGTCCCACAGATGTTCGATGGGGTTCAGGTCGGGGCTCTGGGCAGGCCAGTCAAATTCTCGAACCCCCTTTTCATCAAACCATGTGGCTACAGGCCTTGCTTTATGGCAAGGTGCGTTATCATGCTGAAACAGAGAGATGGGAGTGCTGCGTTGTCCGGAATGTCTTGGTAATGCTCCGCGTTTAGATGTCTGTCCACTGAAACGATTGCACCCAACCCATACCATCACCGACCCTCCGCCGAACTTCACCGTGGGCACAACACAGCTTGGCAGATAACGTTCGCCATATCCAAACCCGTCGATCCGATTGCCAGATGGTGTAGCGGGACTGATCACTCCATTCAACCAGTCGCCATTGATCCAGAGTCCAATGACGTCGCTCTAACAGTTTTGCCTGCTAGATGGCACCTAACAATTGTACCTCTTTGGAAGTCTGAAAGCTCTTTTGATTTTTCCGTGTTAAGCCTAATTTCTTTGCAACGCAGCCTTAACAAATGTTTATTACGTTAAATTTTGCTCTTTTTCGTGATTTCAGTTGCATAGCAAAAAGCGTGCAGGGTGTCTAGGAAATATCTTTCCGTTAAGGTCTTTTTGTTTTTGTAATTAAGTTCATAAACTTAACTTTTTTAATTTGTTTAAGAGATTTTAATTGTTTTAATAATTTTTAAGTTTATCCGTGTTTTTTTTTTCATTTGACTCAAAGTGAAGTTCATGTTATTGTAAACAGAGGTCTCGATTCTAAAGAACGACAATAATAATAACATAAATAACAGTGGCACGTAATTAGAGGCTTGAACAAAGAGGTCGGCAGGTAAAGGGGCTGTAGTATCGGTGGTTAATTGAAAGTCTTTGTGCTCGCGTTTGGAGACAATTTATTCTTTTAATTTGGGCTATGGGATTAGCCTGATTGGAATCGGGGTGGGTTACAAAGTTTGAACTGTCAGGTTGAGCAAAAGAGTGTCACATGAGCTCTATTCCAATTAGGTACAGAATACGTAGGCAGCAGCGATTTGAGATAGGGAGGCGTCCGTCTTGGGTGAGGCTGTGACGTAGTTGGAGTCATGCGTGTTCCGAGTAACAACTTGAACTGTTGACAACTGGCATGCAACTTCTTCGAGGAGAGCATCCGTAAGAATTTTCCAGCACAATCCCCCCCATGTCCCCCGACATTTATCACTGAATATTACGCGAGCTCACGTGTCTTCCGTCCAGTATCTATGCTGTTTGACCCATGTGCTTCTTCAAGATATCCCATCTCTTGAAGCCGGTTTCTTAAGGTGCGATCTGAAAAATGGACACCTGAATTGGACCACTCTCTGTGATGTTGCTCGTGGACGTCTCGGTCGAGTTAGCACAGTTCCTCCCTGTTGGATCTTCTTCCTGTAGAGTTGAGAGTAATTCGACGAGCTGCTTGTTTCTAATAGCGGACGTCTTACACAATAATGTATCTTCAACTCGATGTAAGTCTTCTTTGTTCGATGCATTGAACAAGTGGGTAGTGAGATACGAAAACTTTTTCTCCAGGAGTTGTATAAGGCAGAGAGAAGGTTTGTGAATTAAGTGAAGACACGTGATGATATGTATTGTAATGGTACGCATTATGGTACCAATGCTAAGGCATGTAACATATCAAACAACTTGTAATGACGTATCATGAATGAATATAACGTAAGATTTGTGATTGTCAAAATTGGTTCAATGGTACGCGTTGCAATTTATGCTTTACCTATCCCGGTCAGAGAATGTGCCGGACTATGGCATTTTCCAACGAAATGCGTAGACGGTTAGTCGACCTACTTATTTGCTCGTAGAAGTTTGTTTTAAGGGCTCCAGATACCCCGGTTTCAATTGACGTCCGGAAAGATCTGGTCATTGAACCTTATGGTACCATTGGAAATTTTCAACGCTAAGGGAGGCATGTAATATATCAAATAACTTGAAATGACGTCTCAAGAATGAATATAACGTAAAATTAATGATAGTCGAAATTGGTTCAATAGTTCGTGTACCATTACAAACTTTCTCTGTTAAGATTTGACATGCAATTATTTAGGCCTTACATTATCAATAACCGTGCATTCTTATACAGGGTGAATACAAAAGTCTGAACCCCCCTTTTATTTTTTGAACCGAAGCAGATATGTCAATTTTGATGAATCCAATGAATAGGAAGTTGTGGGTGGCCTATCCCATGGTGCACTTTTCATCATCCTAAATATGAAAATTAGGACACATTTAAAATTTATCTCAAAAACCGTAAGGGATAGTGAAAAAAACCCAATTGCAAACTTGTTCAGCACAAAAAAACAAACAAAACAAAAAAAAAATTCATCCAAATCGAACCAACCAATCACCCACAATCACGTTATGAACTGACGCCACAATCACCATAACACAATTGGGCACGGAACCAAACTGACGCTAAAATTTTATGCCTTTTATTTGCTTTTCCACATGAAAGTGAATGTGAGTATGGTAATTTATGTTAATTTTTTGATTTGCATGCTTTATATGGTGGAAATATCAACATTCAGTTTTCCGAATTTTCAATAAAAATATGGGGTGAGGTCTGGTGACCTAGGAGGCCAGACCACTGGACCACCTCTACCGATCCATTTGTCAAGTCTCGTACTCCTCTACCAAAGTGGGCCTGGCATCCGTCCAATTGCAATCGGAGGTGGTTTCTTCGTACATCCGATGGCACTTCCTCAAAAAGGATGTAAAGGTGATATTGGAGAAAATGAAGAAAAACTGCGGTGTTCACTCTGCTAGGTAGAAAATGGGGACCAATAAGCTGATTGTTAAGTATGTCCATCCACACATTGACACTGAGCTGGTGTTGGAAACGGTCTTCAGCTATCGCATGAGGATTCTCGTGTGCCCAGATATGGGCATTGTGAATATTGAATACGCCTCTTCGAGTAAACGTAGCTTATCCGTCCATAAAGTCAATTGGGAGAAATGTTTATCCACCCTTTGAGCATTCAGAAGCCACTCACAGAATTCAATACGACGATTCCTCTTCCTGTTTGGCATATGCAAGAAAGCCTCATCTAAGCTTAACTAGGAAAGAGCCCTAAAGGGACGTGATGGGTTACTTTCAAAATGAATGTATGCTATTTTAAGAATGAGAGCTCTATTATTAGAACCCAAGGCATTTTTTTCTCATTCCAAGGAGGTATTCGGATGTTGAATACGTAAAGCTCGCCTGCTTTGAAGTTGGAAGAGAAGGTATGTTTCTGGAGCTTCAGAAGGAGTTTAATCTTGAGTTAGTTCTTTTTCTTAAATAAATTCCCGATGTTAGCAAATCGTTACCGGCTCTATTTTTTCTTTTCCTTTTTCTTTCATGTATCCTAAAATCAATAGCACTAAGGAGGATGATTTCGTCGGCCCGTATTACTGAGTCATAAGGAAGGGAGCGCTTGCTGAATTCTGATGAGCTTTTAATGAGACTCGAAAGCGTATGGGATGAAGTATTGATTGTGTTTATTTAGAATTTATTATACGTTCTTGGTGAGGGTTTGTCGCTGTTTTGCATCCAATTAGAGACGGTGATCAAATGAGAATATTTATTTATTGATTTGGATCCAACATGGTTTGTTGTTGTTATCAGTTGTTATTCTTAATGGATTGTAATGTTATTTTAATTGAAGTTGGATGCAGTAATATGTTTAGGCAATTAGAGTGGAATTGATATTTAATAGCTCTATTGACATATCGGCGTTTCTGTTTAGCAAATACAGTATGGAGGATGACAAAATGGCTAACGCAAACACAGTATTGTGTATTTTCGGCTGGAAACTGGTTATTACTTCTCGTTGCATCTGGAGAAAGTTTAGCAATTCCTTTAATTAGTGAATTTACATTAATTGAAGAGGAGAGTCATTTGTTGCTGTATCTTAAAGGGACCAGAAGAAGGTTTAGCTAAGCTTATTGCTTTAGATAATACGTCCAGAAGAACGTTGTATAGGGTGGTTCCCATGCCCCTATAGACCACATGAGTAGCTCATGTAAACGCCGCGAGCGTGAATGCAGGCGCTCATAAAGAAACTTGATGTCGTCTTGTGTGCAGCTACGCTGATCGTTACGCCCCATTATCTCCCAATCATGCTCAATTAACAATAACTCTGCAGATCGTGCATTAGGGAAGTCGTGCCACTTGCTGTACGGCCTGCAAGCTATGTTCTGTTACAAGAAGGGCGGAAGAACAGGTTCCACAATCTGCTGGACGTACCGAATGCTGTTCAATGTTCCATCCACAAACACCAAGGGTGTTCGCGAGTTGTAACTGATCGCACCCGACCCAATTATGCCAGGAGTTGGACCTGGAAGATGGCGCTCTGTTGCTCTTCGCCGAACACTCACTTCGTGTACATGCAGAATCTGATCTCATCACTGAAGATCACAAACCTCCATTCGGCACGGTGTTCTTGCAGAAGTGGGAGTCTGGCTAGAGGGATCCATGCCCGCAGTAGCAGCTCGAGGGGACCGACGGCTTAACGTGCCCTCCGAAGCACGGGGGGTTCATGATGGAAGAGCTGCTGGCGGACGAACAGACCAGTGGCTATCACCAGCTGCTGGACATCCAGCACTGGTCACTCAGCAAATGGATCAGACTAGTCCCCCAACAACTGTGCCCCAAGTAGCCGTCACATCCAGCAGTGGTCCTCAAGCCACTGGCTGTCACCCAGGCAACAGCTGGCCGCGCCTGAAGTTGCTTAACTCCATCGATCAGCGAGACAACCAGGCTACGGCCAAATCCTAGCTTACGGTTGCCCATGGTCCGCCTTGACAAAGCTGGTGCAACTCTGGCCCTTATCTCTGCTGTGGATGTGTACGGTTGCTTAAAGCTTCTCGAAGTTCCACAATGTGACCTGTCAAGACTCCGTCAGTTGTTGCACAGGAGAGGCATGGGAGCCACCCTGTACAACGTTCTTCTGGAGGTATTGTCTTACTGTTTGAATCATTTCTTGTATGCCACCTAACCTAACATTCTTTTAGTAAGATGAATAACTAAATGACAAAACTAAACTTACAAAATATATTGACACGTAATCAGAAATTAACCAATAGGGCGTGTCTTCCTTCTGCTTAAGCGTTTCTTCTTGTTGAATGACGTCATCCATCTAAACGAGATGTAATCTGGAATAGGACCACCATTTATTGTTTGTGGTTTAAAAACTCACTGTGTCGTCTGTGTCCAAACAAGTCAGGATCCTATGATTGATGAAAACTGGATGCTTTAGGTTAGGTTAGAAACCATTGAAACGATTGGGTGTGGGAACTTCTGCATTGACCTTGTGTATTCATTCTGCAACTTCGGAATGTTTGTCTAGTGTTGACTTTGTGCATGACGAGCTATCGAGACATGGGTAGCTTCATTCGCTTTAGGCTTAATGAGATTGATCCGAGACATCCTTGAGCTCGTTAATATGTATGAGGCGGAGATGTGTAATGGATGGATAATGAGTTGCTTTAATTGTTGTTGTTGTTGTTGACAGAATATTTACAGGAGAGTGACGTTTTGAGTATATGAACGATGTTTTTTTAAAGTTGGTTGGTAAGGTTGCTGACAGGCAGGGAAAGTTTATGGAAGCGCATTTTTTTCTGCTGGCGTCTGCTCCTTTCCATTGCATCGCACCCGACAAACGGATATTTGTAGTAATCGATAGCTGCGATCTGGAAACGAGGCTTCTGCCTACAATTTGGCGCGCAATATGGGTGTCGTCATCATCATTAGGCGTTTTCTAATCGACGTTAACTGCGCCCGGAGAGTTAATGATAAAAGAGCCTTTTTTATCTTGAAAAATTGTCTCTAAATTAAAAAATCGATTGAATCGAAACGCCTAGCAGATGATACATGCAGTTTGCTGAGAAAAAGAGACGTCAGGGAGTTTGTACAGATGATATAAATGATAGGAGTGAAGCAATACTGTTTTATGACAATGTAATAGCATCGTTAACTGGTAGAAGGGCTAATTTCAAGTTTCTGTGTAACTTTTTCTTTTGGCTATGTGACGAAAGTGTAGTGGCGATAATATTTTATTTAATTTTTTTGATCGTACTTCTCATTTGCAAATTTTCATATTTTGAGGCTTCATTGTTATACGAATTTTGTATCAACCAACAACAAAACCTAACCTGACTACTTCTTCTGCCGCTTTTCCACTTTCTCTAAATAGACTGCTAACTTTCCATAATCTCCAGTTACTGCTCATTTTCTCCAAGAAAATGTTATGATAACTATCAATTTTAAGGAGGAGGTCCGGGGCTTTCATTGCTTGAAAGTGACCCCATCTGTCGAGCTCGAGAAGCCCTGTCCCCAGTAACACGAACACACTAAGGCAAAGTATACTAATAACGATGACCATGCTAATAAGGGGTGTCTAATGACCAACAATGCAAGGCAAAGGTATGTAATGAAGATTATTCCATCTCACCTGTGCGAATTATAAAACAAAATTGAACTTGTAATAATGCATAGAATTCCTGTTGTTCCTTAGAAGCTTAAACTTTCTTGAAAATCTTTATAAATGAGCAGTAACTGGAAGTAATGGAGAATTAGCAAACTACTGAGAAACAGTGGAAAGGTGGCAAAGGAAGCAGACTTGGGTTGCGTCATCGCCTGCTGAAACAAAGCAAATAGTGAGTGACCTGCTAGTCATCGAAGTTCCAGGCGTGTCAACAGAAGAAACGGCGACCGCACCAAGTGATGAATGGCCAAGTTTTGAAATATAAACAAAATGCGCCCATGTTCTTCAAATCCTCCACCTCGGGATAGTGCTCGAGAGATTGGACAGATCATTCCCAGTCATATATCGTTGCAAGTTTTCAAAAATTTCAATTAATATGGTTTAAAAAAATTTCTCTCAAAAAAGTGTGGGGTCGTCTTATAATCAGGTAAATGCGATATATTGATCTTTTTATAAAATTATGTTGATTCAAATAGTTAACTACAACGATAGCCAATAATCAGACGACCACGTCCTGGGGCGAGTTTTTGGACATTTGACCGCGATGTAATTAACAGCGGAGTGACGTCAAGTTCATTGTCATATAATTGCTTTTATATGACGCAATTTTGACGTATGAGTGTTGCTTATCAAACCCCGATCTCAAGTCCAAAAACTCGACCCAGGTCTCTACATCTAACTTAACTTAAACAATGCTAACAAAACTAAGCTAACCTATTAACGGCCGGTTGGAACATTGTCAGTTAAAACGGGTCTAAGCATCCCGATTAGTGCATCCGGTGGAAAAGACGGGGCAGGGACAGAATCATGATCCACGAGGAGGTCGAAATTAGGAATCACCACTGTATGGATATCCTCCTGCTCAATCACTACAGAGGTTGAGTCAAAAGTAGTGGCCGATCTCCGCGCAAACTTTTAAATGGGCACCAGACAGGAACCACTCGTTGCTAATCTTCAAAGTAGAGTCCATCATGGTCCATGGTCTTCATCCAACGATCAGCCAGTTGGCGAATGCCCTCGCTAAACCACGCCTCCGGTTTCTGGGCGAAAAAGTCACGCACGGCGTCTTCAACCTCACTGACATTGGCGAAGCGCCGTCCACGCAGGAAGTGCGGCATGGACCGGAAGAGATGGTAGTCGGAAGGTGCCAGTTCGGGGCGGTATGCTGGATGTGGCAGAACCTCGATTTTTTCTAGGACTTGACGACACACCTTCACCCGTTTTTGTGTTTACGCGGGCGTCAGCTCGTGGGACACAACTCGGCATCTCCTGTTGACCTTTCCCATGGCGTGCAGATGTCGAACCACACTCGATTGTGATGTCCCGATGTCCGCCGCGATAAATGGTAAATGGTCTTCGCCCAGAATTCGTCAAACTCGAACCCCCCCTCCCCCCTTCCCGAGTCGGCCACTACTTTTGACTCAATCTCTATACATCCGTGGCTCCACACTGAAAATCTCACTTGTGGTTTCTTTTCTTAATTTGTTTGTTGTAACCTAGCTAACAATCTAGCAAACTTAACCTGACTTTAAACTAACGGATCCTGACTAACCTATAGTAGTCTAACTAACTTGTCCTAACCTAACCTAATCTGCAATTTCTATGTCCTTCCAGTGTTCTAGGGGCTTGATATTGGTATTTGTGTCTATGAACTGGAAAATGTAGGTATCATCTGTTAAGTTGGTTCCTGAATGAAACATTTGTTGGTGTGTTAGTGAGCAAGGAGATTATTGGCAGCAAATTTTGTTCCCGAGGGCATTTTGAAAGTTCTTGGAAGTTGGTTGAAATCGATTTCGTATAATGCAGCAGACTTTCTGGTCATTTTAAGGTTTTTCCATATTGGGAATCGGATATGAAAGTTGGTGTTCTTTAGAGCGTGCGCAAAATGCGATTCGGATGATGAAGTTTTGGAAATATGAATATTGCGTCGTCGTCGTCTTGTGCGCCCCTTGGGGTTTCTCAGTGCGGTGCCCGTTATTAAAGTTAGATGGTCGTTCGAGGTTTAGCTTGATGGACTCTTGAAGGAAACTTAGGAAATATTTTGTTTGGTTTAATTAAAAGTAGGAAGAGACCCCCGAAGCCATTTGAATCAATTAATTAGTTTTTCATTACAATTAAACTGATTCTCGTCGTCTGCGAGATTAATATCTGTCGAATGGTTTCGCGGTTTAGGTTAGCTCAACTGGTATGTTGTTGTTGCTGCTGTTAGCGTTTCCCCTTTGGGTACGAGGTTAATTAATTGCGGTGTTATTCGTTTTTGCTGACAAGGGATTGTGTTGGAGTTGGAGATATTCCATTCGTGCTTCTGTGTAACCCCCTTGTGATGAAGGAACCCTCTGCAGCAGGTATTATCGATCCGTGTTCATTCTGTGCTGACATAAGGTGGGAGTGTATTTGGTAATCTGAGATGGACGCGAACGGAATGCTAAATGAGAATGGTTTCGAATTTGTTTTCAGTGAATGGTAGAGATGAGATCTTTTTTTTACATTAAGTTGTATTGTTTATCGCAGTCCGATGACGTCATGGACTGGATATTGGAAAAACTTGCGTAACTAGTCAATAAGGTATTGCGGAAGTCAGTGGAAGACCGGGCGTCCATATTTCTGTAATTTCATGGATTTGCTGAAAAGAGGATCTTGCTGTTTGATATTGCGCAAAAGTTCTCTATAGGGTTGAGATCCAGGCTCTGCAGTAGGTGACTCGCTAAGGAACTGCTCAATCAACCATAGTAGCATTGCTGTTCCTGAAGAAGCCGAGAAAGATACAGCAAAGTTTCATGTAGTCCGTGGAACTTACCCTGCAGAAGCGGTCCTATGCCACCACTTGAATCTTGAGTTGTTTTTGTGAAGCAATTCCATCCAACAGCCTGGATCTCAACCCTATAGAGAACCTCTACCGCGTGCGTGTTCAAAATGTTCCAGGACAGTTCCACGGAAACGTTTGAGATGTTGAAAACTGCTTTTGAGTCGCATACGATTCAAAAAGTGGTCGGGGCTCAATTGAAGATGATCCTCGAAGTGGAAGGGCATCAACGTGAACCGATGGTGATCATGTCAATCAGGTGAGATCTCTTGTGCGTGCAAATCGATGACTGTCAGTCAGAGAACTAGCAGAGGAGTGTGGCATCTCTTGTGGGTTAATGTCAGGGATGAGTCGTGTTCCTCGATTGAGTACAGCAGAAGACCAGAAGGAACGTTGCGTCAGTGTTTCAAGATCTTCTTGAGCGTGCCACTGAAGATGAGTCTGTCCTGGATTGGGTGACTACGGTTACGATGCTGAGACCAGGAAAACCAGGGCACGTGAGAAAACTTAAAAGATCAGGAGGAAGCGACCTGAAATTTGGAGGGAAAACTAGTGGTTCCTCCATCACGTCAACGCCCCAGCGCATTCGGCTTTCAGGATGTGTGAGTTTTGTGCCCGAAATTCGAGGTGGTTCTTCCCCAACCGCCTTACTCACCTGATTGGGGGTGGCTGTGGCCTGGTTGTCTCGATGGAGTTAAGTAACTTCAGGCGCGGCTAGCTGCTGGCTGGGTGACAGCCAGTGGCTTGAGGACCTGCTGGGTGGGACGGCTGTTTGGGGTACAGCTGTTGGAGGACTTTAGTCTGGCTACGTGTCCAGTGGTGGATGTCCAGCAGTTGGTGATAGCCGCTGGTTTGTTCGTCCACCAGTAGCTCTTCTATCATGAACTTCAAGTGCTTCGGAGGGCACGTTAAGCCGTCGGTCCCGGCTGCTATTGTTATCTCGTAGTCCTGGAACTTTTTGAACAGTCCTCGGTATCCGCTAGGTTGCGTTCTTACAGTTTACCTAAGTTGGTCCGTCGCTTTTGAACATGGCGTAGCAACTACTTATGAACGTGGCTGTTGTGTTTACCGTGTACACAGATGTGTCTGCATTCTTTGCAATGGCATCCATGCTTTAATAATTTCGTGGCTCACGGTAAACAAACACCAACAAGGTGAATATTTTAGGAGGCGATTGCATATTTGACGCATTTTCCTCATTCATTGGTCAGCGGAGGCATCTATTTGGCGCCTCTGCGCTTGTCAACTGTTTTTCGGGATAAATAATCGAAGCTTTATTGGAGCCATCGATTTTGTAGGAGCAAGGGAAACCTTGTGGGAATTACGCGGATCAAAGCGTTCTGTTCTCTCGGGGATTGTCGATTGGGAGGAGTTGGAGCATCTGAGTCCATCGTCTGGAACCGATTACCGATTGGCAAGAAGAAAAGGATTTTATACCCCCCGCCTCGATCTGATTTTCTCTTCTTCCCACGCGTAACACCGAGAGCTTTGCCTTTTTTTTTTTCTGTCTTCTGCTTTGCTTCAGATATGGGTATTAGGTGCCAAGGATTTTGAAGCGCCGGATTTGCAGTAATCGCGCCGTCGTAAGCTTTGCTCTGAGCTGCTTGTAATCCGCTTTGTATGCGGATTTCGTTTTGTGCATTGGATGCTTTTGAGCGGATAATGCTATTACGAAATCGTCCTCTTCTCTGAACAGTTAGCTGGTGTTTGATGAATATCGATGGTTAAGGTTTGTTTTCAAGTTTAGCGTGCAATCTGAGCTCGTTCTTGTAATATCCTATCACGAATCTAACATTGAGAACACTTATGAACTTGATAACTTGAAAACGAGTTAACCTGTTCACCAATCCAAAAATATGGGACAGAGCACGAAGTCTGGGAGATAGCCGGTGATTACTCGAGCTAAAGCCGTCTGTCCGTCTGTATGTCCGATGATTACTCGAGAATGCTTTAGCTTTTTCAAATTCTGCTTTTGCTCTTCGATAGAGACCCCTTCTTGAGCTTACCTGATTAGTTTGCGATTGAAATCGGTCTAACAGTCACGTGACTATTAAGGGGGGGGGGG
>JAHWFO010108699.1:324753-360868 GCA_023313115.1 Rhysida immarginata
CCCCCCAAAAAAAAAGTACTTCAATGACCCCTTATTACGAGCTTTAGCTAAAGTTTAATCGGTATCTTTGAGTGTCCGGCCGGCCATCACGTTTGCACGATAACGTGAAAATGGAAGAAGGACCCCCTTCAAGCACGTGCACTAATGTTAAGAATATGAACTTAGGCGCATGTAATGTATTCAATCGATTCGTACTGACGACTCCTAAGTGGATACAGTGCTACTTTTTGTTTATCACTTAAGCATTGGTTGATGGTAACTTGGAGCACATGCCCGTTATGAGGCTTTGTCGATGCACTTGCTCATTTCGTTTTGAAATTCACTGCTGTTAG
This sequence comes from Rhysida immarginata, assembly GCA_023313115.1. Classification (NCBI taxonomy): domain Eukaryota; kingdom Metazoa; phylum Arthropoda; class Chilopoda; order Scolopendromorpha; family Scolopendridae; genus Rhysida; species Rhysida immarginata. The sequence goes on from JAHWFO010108699.1 coordinate 325,086, forward strand.
GCCTATTGGTTGATGTGGGTAATTATTGTTAGGGCGATTGTTAAAAATGGCTAATTAATGTTAAGCCTATAGTTGAAAATGACTAATGTTAGGCCTATAGTTAAAAACTAAATAATGTTAGGCCTATTGTTAAAAATGGGTAATAAATGTTAGCCCTATATTTAAAAATGACTAAATAATGTTAGGCCTATTGTTAAAAATGACTAAATAATGTTAGGTGTATTGTTAAAAATGGCTAATGTTAGGCCTATAGTTGAAAATGGCTAAATAATGTTAGGTCTGTTGTTAAAAATGACTAAATAATGTTAGGTCTATTGTTAAAAATGGCTAATTAATGTTAGGCCTATAGTTAAAAATGGCTAATTTATGTTAGGCCTATAGTTGAAAATGACTAATTTATATTACGCGTATTGTTAAACTTGGGCTAAGGTCAAAAACCATCACCAGTGAGAGAATGATGACGTAATTTCTCACTGGGCTAACCGTCTTTTTCTCGGTGAGGACGGTGAGACTAACCGGTTAGGCATAGCAGCACTAACTGGAGTTTCTGACCACGTTAAAATGACGTCACAAATTTCTCACTGGGATTTCTGACCGACCAAGCGCTAACTCTTCTCACCGGTGAGTTTTTGACCTTAGCCATGGCTAATAAATGTTAGGCCTATATTTAAAAATGTCTAAATAATGTTAGGGCTATTGTTAAAAATCGTTAATTAATGTTAGGTTTATTGTTAAAAATGGCTAAATAAAGTTAGGCCTATATTTAAAAATGATGTGGATAGAATCAAATGTATTTCCATTGTTTATTTAAACTAAGTGCAAGCAAAAGTGAAATATTCATATTTAAAATTACATCTGCGTCACAGGTAAAGCTCCTTGGAATGCTTACAAGATTTTTCCCGACAATGCTTTGCAACAATGATTTTTCTTTTCTAACGTATATGGTGACTTTGATTAAGAAGGGATGAATGGCTCTAGCAGTGGGAAGAACATAGGCGCAGTAGTTTAAAACATTTAAAAGTGCGAGCATTTCATTTCTGGACCAATAAAGTGATTTTCCATAGATTTAGAAAAGCGGGGACCAAGAAGGTTTCTGAGCACGCCTGGAAGAGCGGCTTTGGAAGATAGCGTCGACGAAGAATGGCTATACGTTGTGTCGGGGAACTTGTTATCGTAAATTATGTGGAATTGATTTTTAACCCTAAAGTTGTCGTTATCTGTTTGAAAATTATGAGCCCCCGTCTTTGGAAGGTGGTGAACTCGAAGAGAAGGTTCTCTGAAAACGTCAATAATCGGTTGGACATTTCCATTTGGACGTGAATGGCTTTGGAAATTATTTCCGAGTTGGTGCACTTGGCGTCGCTCTTGATTGGGCCCCTTTTTGGATCACGTGTTGCTTTGGGATTGAGTGGTCGAAGCTAATCGGGTCGGACGTTTCGTGATGAATTCGTTGATTTTGAGTGGAGACGTGGAGGCGAAAGAGAGAGAAATTATTTTTTTTTTCTTGGTGTTAAATTGTTTTTCTGTCTTTCCAGTTAGGATGATAAATGGCTGGAGAAGTGTTCTCGTTTTTTTGTTTTTTTTTTTGAAATAAAAAAAAATGGATTTCTGTTGTTGAAAATAATTTAATTTGCTCGGAAAGAGGAATGGGAATATGATAAAAGGCGAAGCTCTCGGCTGAAACATGTTTTATTTATTTCGTTTTTTTTTTATTCTTTTAGAAAAGCTGAGCCCATCTTGTTACAAGTTCCAAGAAGTCGTGAAGAATTGCTCGTTATAACTTTGTACATAAATTCATTCAGTTTCTTCTTTTTCTGTACAGTGAATGACTTAACAAGTTGGTCATTGGAGGATTTGAATTTTTATTGCATTTTGTAGTCATGGTTCTGCTACAGAACCTCGATTAAAATAGAGTGCCTAGCTAGGAAGAGTGAGTGGGTTCATTGGCTCATCGCGCCATGTGTGTAGAGGAGGGCTCTATTTTCGCGAATATTTTTGATTCTATATATGGCAGTTTAAGGGGAGGCTTGATGCAAAAATTTTAAGAACTTAAATCCTCTCTTTTTGCCATACAAACTCTATAATGAGCATCTTTAAAAATGAGCAATAACTGGAGATAATGGAGAGTTAGCAGACTGTATTGGTTTTGCTAGCACACTGCTCAAGATGAGCAAGTTGTGAGCGAATGATGCGTGTGTCAACTGAAGAAACGAAGACTGTTAGACCACACAAAGTGATGAATGGGCAAGTTTTGCTTTAAGACATTGAGAGCAGAGTGCAAGTGTAACAAATAATCCTCCACATGGAATTATTAACAATATGCAAGAAATGCGTTTAAAAGCACGTTATACTGGGGTTTGCAGATAACTACAGGAGAACCCTACCCGCTTGATTGCAGGGGCTGGCTCGGTCGATTGCCAGAATGGAGGGAGATGAAGGTCAGGGAGTGAGAGGAGATTTTGTGAAGAGGGTAGTTCTCTGTGCTGAGCAAGATGGAAGTTCTTTGAATTGGTGACAGTTTCTCAGCAGTAGAGTAAACTGGTCTGCTGCGTCTCGTGGCGTTGGCCTTGTGTCTGCTACGAGATGCAACCCGGGTTAGCTCGTGACGACCAAACATGATAATAATAAAAGTGTGAAACGCTGTTTTGTTTACTATTCTCCTCTGTTGAATTTTTGGTTTGTTTGTTCGTCCCCTCTAGCTGCTTTTTGTGTACCCCGTACCCTGTAGTAGTACAGCGCGCACCCCTCTTTGGCTCAATTGGTCATGCCCTTTGCCAAACAAACAAGTTTAAGAAAATTAATATTACCCAATTATTATTTGATGTCGAGCCGGCCCCTGCAATCGAGCGGGTAGGCTTCCCGTTATACTGCCCTTTAGTTATCTGCAACAGCCTGTACATAAGGCAGTCTTCTCTTCAAAATTTCCTGCACACTGATGGACTTGAGACGGTGCATTGTCGTCCAACAGCCACCACTTTACACGAATGAACGCCCACAAGTTAGAACTTGTCGGAACTGAATGAAAGTTTGTATATGGGTGGCCCCATGCCGTTGCTGTGTGATTCCATTTGTCGCGCCGAGATGGCGCCACTTGTACTGTTTTACGGCGGCTGTTTTGAATACACTGTGTATGCACTTTCCAGCATAACAATGCGCGATCACTACACGCCTTTAGGGGGATGCAATGGGGAAGGTGTACTCAGTCCTAGGTAACTTCAAATCTTCAGAAACTTACACAGCGCCATGAAGAAGGAATACAAGATTGGGTTCACTTTGATAATTAGTTACCTGATATAAATTATCTAGTTAATTTCGTTTTCGAATCGTTTACCAATTACTGTGTCGATGTAATCTTTGTCATGCATACTCGAGCGGAGCTCTAAGCCGGTGATTGGTAATAAACTCGTCCGGTAAGCTGTGAAACTGAGATTGATTGATTAATCGATTTCTCTTAGGTTGTGTCATCTCCATCTGTTGTCCCAATTACCCTAAATTTGGGGTGTCCGTCGGATGAGTTTTCAGCGTCGTCTACCCAACCTGTTACATGGTAGTAATAATAATAATAATAATAATAATAATAATAATAATAATAATAATAATATAAAAATTGTTAATGGGAAGATGTATTCTAGGGCAGTCTCGTTTATCGATTATTAAGTGATGAGCTGGCAGTAAGGGCTCATTTGCTTTGACATTGAGTGATGTTATCTAAGATCGTTCATGTAGATAGCAGCTGAGTCAGGTTAATTATAGGATACTAATGGATCTGATTAGTGTTGAATATTTTAGTCATTACGAATATGTGGTTTTACTGTTTACTTACATTAGTGTTATTGAAAATTGTAAAATGCCAAGTCTCTATTGGATTGTGATGCAGAAGCATTTAAAGCTGGATTCGGAGTGCTGATTGCGCTGAATAAGAGATCGAAATTGGGATAGTTTAATGAGTCGTTCATTACAGATCGTTTGTTCGGACTTGAAGCCGATATTCTGCGTATGATATACACCCTCTGACTATACTTCTGTAGTTGTGATTAGACTTCGGTTTCCGGTACTCGACAAATTCTAACCCAACCTCAAGAATTTCTGTTTGGGTTTTACTTAGAATTGATAGTTCTTAGAACTTAACATTGAAAAATCTTTAAAAATGAGCAGTAACTGGAGATAATGGAGAGTTAGCACAGGCACTGCAATTACAAAGGCTATTTTTCTCCAGTAGGACTCTTGTCTTGAGGTGGAACTGTTCTGAATAACATTGTACAGGGTGCTCTATCTTTTCAGACTATTATGGACTTTGGCCGCCATCTTGAAATCCGCCATTTTGGGTCAAGTTTCTTAAATGGGAAGGGGGTCATTGTGGCATACCGCATAGCACCCGTTTTTTCTCAGGAGTTCATTCCTGCAATAGGATTTTAGTTATCTGTTGTGGTTCGCTTGCTATTAACAAAAATATTGACATTATTCAGTGGTCTGTTGCAGGTAATTGAGAGATTCAGTGCCATTGGTGCTGATTTCAACGAAAGGGAACTAATCGCGCTCAATACCGTCAGATATATGATATCTCATTTCAGAGATACTAGGACCGTTGAATATGATGGTCTTACAGGGCGACTGAAGACGTCATCCGATGAGGCAAACTTAACAATGGTGTTGGCGGCATTTGCAAAGAGTCCACAACGCAGCACGGAGTGTGGACTCAGCCAGTAGCACGGTTTCTGCGTATCAAGGAGTTCTGTACCTGGGCTCTGGACAACTGTAGACTGGATTCTTCGTTTGCACGTAACGTTTAGATGAGGCAGACTTTTATGTCTATGGTGAGGTGAACCGTCAGAACATGAGATATTGGAGCGATATAAACTCTCATTAGACAGATCCATTCAAAGTTTTGGTATTTGTGCGAGATATTAAGCACCAATTTTCATAGACGGTACCCTAAATGCTGATGAGTACCTCCGAATGGTAGAGAACACTGTGTTCTCGTCACTGTTTACACTGTGTTGTTGCTTGTAAAGCGTTAATGTTTGTTAATAACTTAAGAACCACAATAGATAAGTAAAATCCGATTACAGAAGTGAACTTCTGAGAAAAAGCGGGTGTTATTTGATAGGTCACATGACCCTCTTTCCGTTTAAGAAAAAAGAAGCTTGACCCAAAATGACGGATTTCACGATGGTGGCCAAATACCAAAACTGTCCAAAAAGTTAGAGCTATCTCCTGCAGCTTGGTCAAATCGTTTCCAAAATACAGCTATGTCCAGTGACTTTTGACTCGCCCTACACTTTCCATGTGTTTGGGAATACATACCTGCCAAACGGTTAAAGATATTTGAAAACTGATTTCATTATTGGATTAGTGAGGAAATTGCACCCCAGATCGAGTGGTCACATGACCCCCTTTTCGTTTGAACATAAATTCCAGATCAAGTAAATTGGATTTTGGGTATGTTAATAACACGTAGCAAGCAATAGCTCGAAAATGGGTAGAGGTATCTGAAATGTGGTTTAATTATTGGGTTAGTGAGGAAATTGCACCCCGGATCGAGTGGTCACATGACCCCGTTTCCTTTTTGAACTTATACTATGCAGCGTACTTTCTTTAAAGGAAGAGTGTAATAGCCTCTGGTACAAGAGTCTTCACCGGTTTTGGTCGGATCTGGCTCTTATAGTGGGATCTGGCCAAATGGGATTCTGAATGGCTAATTACGTCTGGTTACTCGTGTAATTGATTATAAAAGGGGCGTTTGGCAATTGCAGACTCGTTTGCCAGGTAGACTCGAAAAGGCAAGCTGGTTTCCTTCTTTCCCTACGGCGCTCTCGTTAACAATTATTTTCGCCGTTAAGTTCGCTCCGATGGAAGCGGGTCTCGAAAGTCGGGGTAGGGAAATGAATATGGTAATTGGCGGGAAAAACGCCCCGTTTCGGAGCCGGTGAATTAAAACCGGAATCGGCAAAGGAAATCGGGCGTCGAGAGGCTGTTTGAGCATGCGGAGTATCGCCACCAACCTTTCACGGCTCCGTAGCCAATTAGAATGGTCTTCCAGTCACGTTTCGCCTGGGAATCGAGTTTATTACGTCTCTCTCGGAAAATGTGTTACCTGCGTTGCCGTGGCAACCTTAGAGATCGTTATGAGATAAAAATCGGGTTCCAATTGGATCCCAGGTGGCGATGGCAGTTTCCCTTGTCGTCGTCGTCGTCTTCGTTTCTTACACTGAGCGCCTCCAGTCGTTTAATTGCGACTCCGTCGGGGGGCGCCAGTTTCTCGTTTCACGCCAGGGTACCTCATCTCGTGTCATTTCCGGAATTCTCGTTTACTTCGTTAATTGAGAACGAAATATGGGGAGAATTAAAAAAAAGACATTTTGATTGAAAATGCGTTTGGAGTTTCTTTTCTCTTCTTCCAGTTCCCGCCATTTTGGAATTGATTTTCTTTTTTTCTCATTCAGGTACCACCTTGAACGTAACACTCTGCTCGAAGGACCCTCCTCTCGAATGGCCAGGAGGTTAGCTTTTCACTGACCCCCCGCCCGTTCCGTTTCTCTCTCCCTTCGTTAACCAATCGGAACAGCTGGCTCCGCTCGGTCACGTGGTCCTTGAAGCGAGTCCGGGATCAGGCCTAATTCAATAATGTATTTATTGATTCATTGCCCCTCTTTGGAAAGACCTTCTTGGAACATGCTAAGGAGGATGGGGTTTATATAAAATTGGGGTAGTTGTTGAATCGGGGTTAGTATGATCCTAATTTGCTTGGTGGCTCCTTTTATAAGTTAATGAGCTGTGGGGTTGAGGTTATGGTTGTTGTTAAGAGGTGTTTTTGTTTAGTTGAGTTCTTGGGCGTGGGTAGCTCTATTAGGAAAATAGCCTTCGCCCTTGTTGCCTAGCAACGGGGTTGTTATGCAGGGCTGCTCTGCTTGTGTTGTCATTTCATTCTGACTCGTCCTTCTTCTAATTAGCCCTGTGAGTTCTCAACTTGAAGAGAATATACCTGAAAAGCACCGTGGGGGCACTTAGAAACACGGCATCCTTCACATAACCCCATAAAAGGAAATCCATGGGAGTCAAATCCGGGGACCACCGAACAGGACTAAGCTGTCTTATCCAATTTGTTCGAAAAGCACTTCTCAAGAGTTGTGACACTCCAATATTTCTGTTAGATGGTGCCCCGTTATGCTGGAACCCAGCAAACTTTCTGCCTAATGACAAACTCCATTTTGAATAATAAGGTTAGCCTATCCCGCACCAGACGTTAGAGTTATTATGCAGCGGAAGAATGGAGCTAGAAGGTTGAAATTCGGAATGTAGCTCCCGATGGGTTTCATCTTCGCTATTTAGTGGGGGTTTTGATTAGCTCACTGGGGTCGGAGTTTCGGGAGTGGGGGTAAAAGGAGAGCAAAAGGTCTAAGTTTATTTAACTATGTAAAGGATTGAAATTCAGTATGTAGATACCTGTAGGCAAGATCTGCATTACTTGAAGTTTCGGCCAGATTGTCTCAATGGGGTCAAAGTTGTGGGGGTAGCAGTCACTTGGTCTTTAGATCTCGGCGATTTGGCTACTTTCTTATACCTTCCTCGGGAGGATTGATTGAGGAAATCTATACCCTGTCTACCCTGTCTCAGCTTTAGTGTGTTCATTTGTATGATAATAGTCCCTTTCCTGAAAATAGCATAGCATTGGGTTGAAAACCCTACATTTTATAAACAAAAAACTTACTAAAGAAACCTATATATCTCCATGAATGTACAGAGATAAGTAAAATAAGCCTCCTAATCAGATGCTACATTTACAACGCATTTCAAGCATTATTTTTTAGAAGGTGGTCCCAAGCTTCGTTTTTTTGGTTTAATTTGTTGCTAGTCCCTTATTTGCCTTAGCAAGAAAACTTTCGAGGAAATATATGAGGTGTAACATGCTCTTTACACCCCTGCAGTTTCAGGATAATTCGTCAAGTATTTTTCTAGATATTCGACAGAACGTCTAAATCGAAAGATGTTCATACTATTTTGTCCAACCTCTCTAGATAGGCCTGTCTCTCTCGTGGGGACAAAGAAAATGCACGTATCTCTTTTCAGTTGTTGTCTAACAAACGTTGCAATTCGCATTCTGTGATGAAAACTATCCTCTGTCGCCTTTGCACTGTATCTCAGTAGACTCCTCACTCTCCATAACCTCCAGATACTGCTCATTTTCTTCAAGGAAATATTACAGTGCTTTGCAATGAATTTGCCCCACCAACAAGGAGTTATCCGACCTTATCCATATTTACTGGGGGGGGGGGTCGTCTACCTCCGACTAGTAAGCGATTAGATGGATGCTCACGGGACATGACCATTTGGGTTGATAGAGGGTGTCCAGGTGGCTATATAGGCTCATCAGTTGATGCCTGTGCGAGACGTTCCATGCAGTAGGGAGGAAGCAGCTGCCTCGTGAACGTACAGTACTGTAATCCGCACAACGGTCTCAATGCCGCGAAGACGACACGACTACCGTTCACGCAATTAAGGATTGCTGTCCATGTGTCGCGAGACGCACGGACAGTAGGCCGATGTTGGAGGCAATGGCGAGAGGAAGGCACGCGTGCCAGAAGACCAGGCTCTGGGGCCCGGAGAAGTACGTTAGCTGGTATCCATAGGCGGATACTGCGTACGCCTATCGGTAACTGCGCGACAATAGCACGCCGGTTACATGCCGCGACGATGTCTGCCGGGCGTCCATTGTTGTGTCTTCCTTTGACACCAGAGCACCGCGCGATACGACTGCAATGGTGTCGTGAACGAGTGGGCTGGCGAATGGAATGGTGCCCGGTCGTCTTCAGCGACGAATCCCGCTTTTGTTTGGATAGCGACGACAGACGCGGACGGATATGGTGGAGACCATTGGAACGTGCCAATGAACAATGCATCCGGTATCTCCATCGTGGACCAACATCCGGGATCACGGTCTAGGGTGCCATCGGCTACGATGCCAGAACGCCTTTAGTCACCATCCAAGGCACCCTGACAACAGCATACCTACTTTTGGCTCATTCGGATAACTCCTTGTGGGTGGGGCAATTTCATTGCAAAGCAGTGTATGGGGGAAGCTTCCGGTACAACATGAGCAGAAAAATTATGAAACGAAATTGAATTTGCAAAAATGCATTGAATTCCTGTTGTTCAGTCTTTTCTTGGAATTGAGAGTTCTTAGAAGCCGACATTTTCTTGAAAATCTTTAAAAATGAGCACTAATTGGAGATAATGGAGAGAAATTAAGTTCTTGAATAGAGCAGAAACTTCCCCTCCCTCTCCTGCTTAGTAATAATATTTTTAATTTCATTAACCTATACCAAATAGGTTTTGATTTCGATTACGCTGTTCCCTTCGGAGATTAAGATGACAGACTTGAGACAATGTGAGTAGAGATTGGATTGTTTTTAAAGATTTGTGCGACAGATTTCTTTTTTGTTGGAATAATTTTGTGACGTTGATTTGTGGGAACCGAAGAATGGAGTTTGATTTATTTCTTTTGCCTAGGAGATTTTTTTTTTTGCTGAATCAAAGTTTTTAATCGAGGAAAAAGAAAGCGTTCAAGGCGAAAATGAGAAATGGAATTAATAGGATTTTTTTCCCCATTGAGTTTCGAGGATTCCGGGTATGGGGGAGAAAAAAAGCGGGAAACTCAGCGGGATAAAAGGAACGGGAGTTGTTCCATCGCAACAGCCTTGTTTTGCCATTAGGAGCCGACACATTTTCTTTCCAATCCCTTTATACTCATCAACATTTGTTTCTTTTTTGTCTTGTTTCTGTTTCATCCTGTAATCCCGTTTCGTTTTGTATGAAGCGAGCGGCGGAATTGGCGCTCGTTAATAGCGATTCTGCGTATTTGCGTTTAAGATTTTTGCGCACACGCGAGGAGAAGTTTTGGGAGATGCCTAACTTAATAATGTTATCGAGTTGCACTTAGAGATGATGATGATGATTGTGATGGGACTACAAAGGTTCCTTTAAGCGCCTCGTTAGAGAGCGAGCTGGCTTTCCCGCGCTTTTCTTGTCCTCATTGGCTATGCGCGGGCCGAGGTAATTTTGTAATTGCAACGGCGACCTCCCCAAAAAGGGGCCCTCCTTTGGGAGCGGGAAGTTTTCCTTTTAATGAGCTGATGGCTCTCCGTTCGACTGTCCACGCTCGATTTCCCGCGGGGAGAATAAGGAGGTTGTGGTCGATTCCCACTTTGCATTAATTATGCATCATCGTCTTCACCTCTTCTTGCAAATTGGGCGCGCACGCAGTTTGGAGTCTTGGTCGGTTGCCCACCGCGAATTGGCTGGCTCTGAACTTTTGGTGGCGTTGTTGTTGTTGTTGGAGAATAATCTTGTGCTGATATACGAGGCTCGTGGCGCGGTATATTGTCCCTCGTGCGTCACTTGACGTCTCTACTGCTGTTTAATAGACTGTTGGAGTGGCGAGGATTGCTGCCGATGGTGAAGGTGGAAAGCCGTTTGGCTACGGTGGAATGAGCTTGAGAGTTGACATGTTAATGCTGGTTAATAGGCTCTTCCCGTTGCGTGCGTGCCTTTCATATACACCACGTTTCTGAGCGTCTGCATTGTCTGTGAAATTTGTTCTGGCAGTTGAAGTTGTTGTTAAAATTGATTAGGATACGCGTACGGAAAAAATGGATTAGCCGCCTGCTTCTTCTAATACAATTAATTCGCGCCTTTTCTTTAATTAGAATTCCCTTCAGGTGAAATGGTAATTTCAAGAAACAAAGTTTCTAATAGCTGTAAGGGTGTTCCGAAATTAAGTTGCGCGGTTTGTTTGAAGTTGTTGGTCCGCTTTTTGAGAGTCCTTCCAGCATTTCATTATGTGTCGTTTCGCGACATTCCAAATAAAGTAGTTTCGGGAGATTGGAATTTTTAGTAATGAATTTTGAAATGGAAGGCTATGCACACTGTCATATCACTGAATTATGACCACCCGCTTAGTAATGGGAGTAGCCAACCTTCGCCGCTATAACTGCTGCTAGGCGTCGTGGTATGGGCGCAAGAAGTGCGCGGTATGTGTCCGATGGTATGGCAATCCATTCCGCTTGAAGCGCTGTCCACAGAGTGGAGGGTCCAGCTGCCGTACATGGCGATCAAGGTGCTCCCACAGATGTTCGATTGGATTGATGTCCGGCGAATTAGCGGGCCAAGGGAGCACTCGAAAGTCAGTAGTGTTCCTCGAACCAATCCAGAAGGAGACATGTCTTGTGGCAGGTTGCATTGTCCTGCTGGAACACACCATCACATTGGGGGAACATCGTGAGCATGTACGGGTGCACCTGGTCCGCTACGATTGACAGATAGCCACAGGCATTCTAGACGAATGAGTGGACCTGACTGCTCCCAGCAGAAGATCCCCCACACGTGCACACCACACCCAATAGCCTGTTTCCGGCCCACAAGAGCCTCCTGCAGTCTCTTTTCAAGGCGTTCACGAACGCCTGTCACTCGTCTGTGGTCCAATGGCGGTGCTCACGTGCAAAGTCTAGGCGTCGTTGACGATGACCCCTGGTCGACATGGGTGCAGCAACCATGCGTCGACTGTTCAGGCCCATCCGTAGCAGGGTGCGTTCGACGGTAATGTCGGATAGACGTCTGTTGGCACCAGTGTTGAATCTGGTGGTCAGTTGATGGACTGTGCTCTTTTACGAGTCGTGGATGGCTCGTGACCCTTTACAGTGATGGCGTACTTACTGTCCACTCTTTGTACACCTTCACTACAGCGGGCCGTGTACAGTTCACAAATTGCGCCGTTTCGTAGATGGTTTGGATGTCCTTACCCATGTTGAGGCTCGTCCACCTGCCGTTTGATGCACCAGGTTTAAAGCTTCCTCAGCCTGTTATGCATATTTTGCAATGTGTAATCGTTGTTGGGGCGAACCATGCGTGTGCCTTGAAGGGGTGCTGGTCATAATTCATTGATGTGACAATGTATATAGCAAAGGTTAACCAATCATTTCATTAGATGGCTTGTGCTTAGCTATTTGAACCGATTCTAGAAAAGATAGCAGCAATTTCTCATCTTTAATCGAATGGATAAGTTTAAATGGTACCCCAATGGGGAGTAGTGTAAGCCCGTTTTTACCCCAATCATTGACATTGTCAAAAGTTAGCAGCTGTCTACCATCTTTTTCGAAGAATGTGGTTGCTTCCACTTCAGGAAGATGTAAGAAAAGTTGAATTAGGACGTATCAATGTGTATGCCAGATATAATGGCTTTGAAGATTGGACTAAAGAATAAATAATGAATTAAGAGTTGTTGAATAAGGACGATGGTCCTATACCATTACCTTTAGCTTCCTTCATTGTCAAGGGAAGGCTCGTCAGTTGGACTCTCTTTAGAATTAATTTTGGTATTGTAAGTTGGTGTGACAATTTATCTTGACTGCAGGGTCAGAATAACGAACTTCATTTCTCGTAATGTACGTTGATTTGCATGGAAGAAGACAGGTGGGTGGATGTTAAGCAAGTTCTTGTCTATTAGCATTTATTTTCCATGTCGGTCGTTGATTTTTAACTGGGTTTCCGTTGCTTCATTTTTCGTGACGTCGCTCCATTATTCATGAGTGTGACAATTTTGAAGTTTTGTGCTCTCGCAGATATTTTCCAATGTCGACTAACGAAGGTGCCTACTGTCTTTTCATTTTGGATCTTTTTCGATAACGCGTAGTACGAGGCGTCGTTTGTGATAATGGATTGAAAGCGATGTGACATTTGCCGCCTATTTTCGTTTCGAGCTCTGCCCGAGTAATCGATATTTTGATCTCGTGCTGTCTCCATTGTTTCTTTTGCTTGGGAAATCGACTTTTTTGCTATTGTGAAGAGGAAGAAGAAGAATAAGCGAAACTTTAAAGGTGGAGAGGGGGCTGTCACGTGATTTAGTTGACTTGTTTCTTTTTTTTTTCTCTTCTGGTATTGATTGAAGTGTTACTAGCTCATAGGTGGATTTGTTCTGTTCTAAAGGATGATCAGAATTGGTTATTTGGACCGATAGGTACTTATGTTTTCGCAATGTTCGTCCGTCCGAATTTTCGACTTCGTTGGTAGAAAAGATCGGTGAAGTATTTCCGGGTCCCCTCTGTTATTTGTGACAGGTCACAGTTTGAAAACATAAGTACCTATAGGTCCTAACAAGTAACAAAGATGTTCCACTGGAACGAAATCGTTCCAGACACTCAGTCAGTTCTTCCCATAACCATCACGCTTGAAAATCTTTAAAAATGAGCACTTGCTGGAGATAATGGAGAGTTAGCAGACTATTGAGGAAGCAGTCCCTTCCCTACAACTGCGATTATCCCGGGCAACGCCGGGTGCCTCTGCTAGTCTATTATAAAATGATTCTGATGACGAAGATACCTCTTGTCCAGAAATTGAAAGGTGGAATTCCAGACTTGACCTATCATTAGTCCTTCAGACTACCTTGTATGCTTATGGACACTTATGGCATGCCACATAAAAGCATCCCTCAGTTGCAGTCAGAGAGCGGACGTCCATTCCAGAAGGCATTCCCTGTACACATAGGACACTGAGTTCCTGAACAATCTCGGAAACCACTGGCAAGCTTAAGCAAAGCGCACCCGTACTGGTCGCCTTCCATGATGACAACGCGATGGATGGAGCTAATAATTACGATTGGGGATACTATTAGGGGTGAGGCGAAATACTTTTGTCACCATTTTGGGTACAACTCCAAATTTTGAAATGGGAAGGGGGTCATGTGATATATGAATTTCAGGTGCAGTTTCCTCACAAGCACAATGGTGGTATTACTTTTTTAGTATCTTTACTCATTCTTGAGTTATGCTGTTTTTTGGTAAGCATAATATCCACATTAACCATAACGACTGGTTTCCAAACTAACAAAATGTCATGCCGTGGACAAGATGCGTTCAAGGTATTGCCCACCGTTTCTGATTGCTAAAGTCATTAGTTTCAAGTGGTGATTCCATTCCACTAGTCCACGTCCATGAGCCATAAGGCATGATATTTTGTTAAGTTTTGGTTACCAGCATTTGTGCTGTGTTTTAAAACGTGTTCAATTATTTTTGGAAGTTTTTGAAAGTGGATGTGATTTTTAATTTATAGCTGTGGTAAATGATCCGTTTTAAAATGAATATGCGCCGTTTGGATAGGGGGATTAGGCGAAGTTAGCGGCGAGGAAGCGTTAAATGCGGCTTTTCCATTAACTTATTAGCGGGGTCTTAATTGCAACATTGGAAACGGTTGCCGCTTATCTTTGAGAATTTTAAAACAATTAGCTCTGCATCTTTCGAATCTAATGAGCTTCGGGATCCTGTAATTTCGGTTCTAATTAAGATCCTGAACGGTTGTTTGGTAGTTGGGAGTTGTAATAGCTTCGAGCGCTTTTTTGACGGGAGCCGTGAACTTGGGATTTTCGTTGTCGACGCTTGTTGCTTGCATGGTTGGACTTTGTTGTTGTTGTTGATGGTAATTTGTTTATTTTTTTTTCGAGGTGAGCTTGTATGGAGCATTTTAGTTATTTAAGCTGACAACAGCCGTGCCTATTGATCCGTCTGTTGAGAGTGGTGCCGTGAATAGGAGATGTTGTCTTTGCCTTCGGTTTAATTAAGTGTCTATTTGAATTTTTAATGTTGGATGAGTCTTTTGGTGCTTCGGAAATAATTTTTGGCCAGTGACGCGTAATAAGAGTGCTGCTTTACCGAGAGTTGGGAAGCCCGCTCGGTTTTCAATTAAATTTTCTGTTGCAGATGGAAAAATTCCTGGGGAGATTGAAAAGTAAAGAAACAAGTCGGAAGTCCTCTGATGAGGAATCTGATTGGATTCTGGACGTGATTGGAAATTGCGCTGAGTTTTGTTTCCATTTTTTTTTAATTTCTTGATGGGCTTCTGTTTCTGTTCATGGTTGTTTTTATATTGTTTTCTTTTATTGCCCCCCCCCCCCCCCCCATTTTGGGATCCTCTCTTTGATGGCTTAGTTTCGGGATCCTTGTCTGCTAAGAAGGGTAGAACCAATAGAACCAAGGATTTTGTTCCTGGAAGTTTGAAGACCGCTGCAACATCGCCTCATGGAAAAGGTCCGCTCCATTGTGTTAGACGTCATCACGGATTTCACAGTGATAAAGGTTTCTTCTTGGAATTTCACAGCCGCTTTTCGGGAGGGCAAGCCCGGAATTCAGAAACTTTTTTCACCTGGGTTCTTTAGCCACCTTGAAAACGTTAACTTGAGGTTCTTCGGATGGGGCATTGCTAAAACGTAACAGGAAACCAAAGTTGGAGCGCGCTGGGCTCTTTTGAGCGACAAAGTGTATTAAAAAGTAATGTCGGCCAGATAGACCAAATGAGGAAGTTCAGTGAATAATCCAGGGACGAAGGGTACAAGTGCTCGCCAGGGCGGCGCTTCGATTCAAAGGAGTCTATTGTTTAGTATACAGGGTGCGTAAGGTATTTGAGGACACGCCTTTGTTTGGCTACTGCTGCACTATAGTAAATTGCTTGTCCTTTCCGTTTCCGGAAAGCAAAATGGCGGACCATCAAGTAACACAAATCATGAAGAGACATGCAGTAATCATGGTAATTAAGGCAGAGCAAGCGATTTAGAGATATGACGATTTCTAAAGGTCGCAAGATCATTCGTCCACAAAATGCGGAAGGAGTTGGAGACCGAAGATGGCAATGTTGCACCAGTAGCAAAGCGTAAGAAGCATGCCTCGCGCTCTGACATCATCAGAACATCCATGAGGTTACTTGCCAAAGATCTCCATGTGTCGGAAGGAACAACCAGAAATGTTGTCCATGAAAACATCAGATATCACTCTGCATATTTAAACGAAGATAATTGTAATGTGAATCTTAATATTAATGAAAAACTCTTTAACCACAACAACACTAAGAAATAAGATAAATACAACCTGATTCAGGAAGTACTTTTCGGAAGCAATTGCTACCATCATTCAGCAGTCCAGGAGCACCTCAAAGAAAACGAGAGAACTACCCGAGTCTTGAAAAATGTGTATATATAAGGAACTAAAACCAATCAGAATTCAAAAAAGAATGACACGAAAAAGGTCAATTCTTTTGATTGGTTGTTTAGGTCAACCACTTAATTAAAGGTGAATCGATAATGGGCCCCAAATCTAAGTTAAGTAGAGTATTTTTGTCTGTGCGCTGGATCGCAATGCTTTCGAACGCATCCAACAGGCGTCTTTTATTTATTGATTTTATCAGTCTAACATTATGAAAATCATGGCCGGTGTCGATGGAGTGTTTGGCAACTGCGGACAAGTTACTTCTTCCAAATTTCCTTTGTCTTAGGTGATCCTTGTATCTGGTTTCTATGCTTCGACGCGTTTGACCTTTGTAAACCACATCACATTGTGCACATTTAATTTCGTAGATTCCTGACTTGTCCTTCATTTGATTGGGATTGCTGAAACAAATTGAAAAACCAAAAGATTTTAATGCTGAGCCCAACCCTCTGATGAGTTGCTTATTATAAGGTAAAGAAATAATACTGCCCTGGTTCTTGGTCTTGCCATGCGTAGTGCTGTCCTTAATAAATTTCTTGAACTTTCTTTTCCTAAGTAAATCTATGATGGTGCGATTGTTGTAGCCATTCATAGTTGCGATATTTTTGATGAGGGAAATTTTTTTCTTAAATCGTTCTTGGCTGAGCGGAATGTTAAGGGCTCTATCCAACATGGAAACAAAAGTGGCAGTCTTCTGGTTCCAAGGGTGGCTAGAATCACTTGGAATGTAGTTGAGGCCGTTAGAGGGCTTCCGGTAAACGTCGAACTCTAAGTGGTCTTGACTCCTAATGATTAAAACGTCCAGGAAAGGCAACTTCTGGTCTTTCTCTAATTCCAGGGTGAACTGGACAGTCTGGATATTAGATGGCACCTTGTTTTTGCACATGATGTTTTTCAAGAACTTAACCGTTTCTGGAAGAGGAATACTTGGGAATAATGATACTATATCGAACGAAACTAATACTTCTCCATCTTTGATTGTCCAATGTTTTATTTTATTAACAAGATCGACGCTGTTGGTGACCGAGCTGTCAAAATCCGACAGTTTCAAAGTTTTTAAATATTTTGCAAGAAACTTAGAAATTCGGTAAGTTGGAGAGTCAATATTGGAGACTATCGGGCGCATTTTATTCTCAGTTTGTGAATTTTCGGTAAGCAGTACAAACGCGGTAAAGTGGGGTTGCTAATGACCAGTGAAGAGGTCAACTTCATGGGGATAAGATTAGGGCTAGTTTTTATCGCTTCTTTAACATCATCACTTAAACTGCGTAAAGGGTTCTTATTAATTATAATAAATGGTCCCTCGGATATCTGGTAATAGTCATCTTTTTTGAGAATGACTGTGATGTTTCCCTTATCACTGGCCATGATTTTCATAATGTTAGACTGATTAAATCAATAAATAAAAGACACCTGTTGGATGCGTTCGAAAGCATTGCGATCCAGCGTACAGACAAAAATAGGCTACTTAGATTTGGGTCCGATTATCGATTCACCTTTAATTAAGTGGTTGACCCAAACAATCAATCAAAAGAATTGACCTTTTTCGTGTCATTCTTTTTTGAATTCTGATTGGTTTTAGTTCCTTATATATATACACACACATATTTTTCAAGACTCAGGTAGTTTCACAGATGAAAGCAACGACGATTTCTTGCTTTATCAGAAAATTGTGAAACTCGATACGCTTACGGGGAATGCCCCTAGCGTTCCATATCACACACCGAAGTTCACCTTTGTTGATTATACTATAACGTTGTGCAGCCATACTAAAATTAGTTGGTTGTAAGGAGCCCACTCAACTGTGGGTAACTTTTGCCTAGATTAGAAATACGTCCTAATTGCTTATACATACCTGGTAGGTCGTTGATGTTGAGGCCTTTATCTTCCGGCGTAGACACAGCGGCAGCATAGGATTTGCCTGCTGTCACTTTAGAACTAGACATCCTTTGAACCTGGGGGTATTTTGGACATTTCGTGTAGCTTGATGTGTGCTGTCCACCATATCTGATGCACTTTGGGGGGTCTTGTCCTTTGATCTTGGGGCAATCTCTTGACTGGTGCCCCTCAGCACATTTATTACAACGAGGATCTTCCGTGCAGCCCAAATTTATTGATAGTATCATGTTTAAAAATTCCAAGGATGTTTGTTTATAAAAGATGTTATTTTCGGTTAAACGCCAAAGGCTCATAATGGAGATAGGTTTTTTGAATTATAAATTATCCATTGCTCAAACCACTGACCTATATAAATAACTGGATGGCGCATCGCTCATTAAGAGGATTAAAACACACACTGCTTAATCAAACCTTACACATATTAAAAATTTGATTTAAAGTATTTAAAAGCTTATTTTTAATTAATTAAAATTTTACTTTGACCAATTGTTAAGTTTACTTTGTTTACCTTTTCAAATGCTCTGTTTTTGGCATTAAAATCATAATTAATCAAAGAAACGTTGCATACACAATGAGATTTCTTGCCCTTACTAAGATGGCGGATGGTGGCGTCAAGTTTTTCGCCGGATGCGCCATCCAGTTATTTATATAGGTCAGTGGTTCAAACTGGACCAATTGGTAAAGATGGGTAAACGATGAGTTAAGCGAAGTGGATCGTGGACTTGTCAATTTCCTGAATAAAAGTCAGCCTTTTTTTTTTTTTTTTTTTTTTTTTACAACGAATCGTCACGAGAAGTGGACCGTGTATGTTGTGGGTAGATAGTGATGTTACTCAAAACAAAACGGGCAAATGTGAACTCCATCCCAAGAAGGCTATGGTTGGGTGATAGTGGCTGGATTTATCCACCACGAATTTCTTTATCCTTGGCGAAACCTGGAAATCATGAACATTGCCATTTAAAATCCTGTTCTCGATACCCAGAAGAAAAAACCAAGAATGTTAGAATTGGACCCGCGGAATATGTTCATAGTCCATCTTTAGTGGTGATGAGTTCATGTTTTGTCTAAATTTCAATATAAAATTCTGTGTTGAGAGATTTGAAAGATGCTGGTATGCTTTTGACTGTCATCTGAAGAGGTAAAATACCATTTAAAACTGGTGATATGGGGCTTGTTTGTGAAGAACCGGATCAGTACTAAAGTTTATACTGAAACGATGGACTTGTTTCTCATTCCAAGCATTGAGAAGCTTTGTTTATCTGATGATGCTCTTATCTTCCAATAGGACTGTGCCAAACAAAAATATGCGAATCTTTTAACTTGGGATATACTTTTGAAACGCGCTTTTAAAACTTTTTTTATCTCTAGTTAATTTGCATATCACAATACCCAGTGAAGTGAGCAACCTGAATCTGCTTTCCACCTGAGTTATTCGCCGAATAACAAATTCTTTTTAAATTAAAAAAAAAATATATTAAATAAATAAATTATTCCTCAACAGCCACTGGAGTGGAAAAAGCAGCAGATCCATTCATTTCTTCTTCTCCACAGGTGCTTACTACTAAACACGCACCTTCTTATCGGAATCCCTTCGAGCGCTTTAAAAAGCCATTACAAGAAAATTAAGTTTTCCTCGTCGTGCTAATCTCGTTAAAGTAAAGTTTTCGCGGTTTACTCACGATGAAGAGAAATGGCAATAATAATAAGAATAAAAAGAATGGCTTCCCCTTTTAAAGTAACCTCCAATCAGATAAACAGAATTGGAGGCATATTTGTTGCGTTTTCGGAAGAAGCAATTTATTTTCTTGGGGGGGGGGGGGGTCTTATTTTGAATTCATGAAAAGTCCAATTGCTTTGGCCTAGCAGGTAAGAAGAGCGGGAAAAAGAAACGAATGGAAATCTAATTACGTTTTCACGTATGTGAGCGCGCCATAATGGACCCTGCAATCGAAGGTATTCCTTTGTGGGATTAAAAATGTTTGTGTGTGCATATAGAAAACTTAGTGAGGCTGTTTTATTAGTTCGTACTATTCCACTTTCTTCATTCTCCTAAAGAATTTCAATGGCGTGGCTGATTGTCTTGTTGGAAGAAGTCATCAACAACGCTACTTAGGTATGTTATGTTATTTCAGACGTTGTTCCACACGAATTTAAGGGCCCAAATCTTGACAGAAAATTGACCCAAATTATAATACTGCCCCCACCAGCTTGAAGGGTTGTACTCAGGCATGTGGTGTTCATGCTTTCTTGCTGTTAGCGCCAAATTCTCACTCGGCCGTATTCATGATGCAACTGGAAACGTGATTCATACTGAAAGGAGGATTCCCGATTAAGATGGAAAGTAATTTGATTCACTGTTAGCCTTCTGTTACTGAAGGTACATTATAGCAGAACGATAATCTGCGGCACTTCGAGTGAGTTTTGCGCCATCCCAGTAACTAACGACTGCTACGAGATGACAGTAGCAGCCGGGAGCGACGGCTTAGCGACGGGGGTTCATGATGGAAGAGCTGCTGGCGGACGAACAAACCAGTGACTATCACCAGCTGCTGGACATCCAGCACTGGTCACTCAGCAAATGGGTCAGACTAAAGTCCCCCAACAGCTGTGCCCCAAATAGCCGTCTAACCCAGCAAGCCAACCGACGAGACAACCAGGTCACCCCCTACCCTTCTGTTGTCTTGTAGTCTCAGTTCTGCGTTCCGAACACTGACTAGCCGCTGACGGCCAAAAGTCGCACGTTTGGAACCAGTTTTCCGGCTCTTGGACTTTTAACTGTTTAGCTGATACTCACTCTATGATGTCCCCAGCGCCAAAAATCATCCCACTTTGAAACGCTATTAAATGGCGTCGTGTACCCATATCTTGAGAAACAAATCACTTCTACTGTCGTGTTTCCCTATTTAGAATGGTCTGACCCTCTGGCAACTTCAGCGCGAAATGGTAGATCATTTGCCTACAAACGTCAGATGGTCATAATAATCTGGCCACTCAGTGTGTATTTGGATCATTTAGTCCTCCAAGAGCTACGCAAATCGTCATGTTTAAGACCTTGCAATGCACTACAAATTCTGCAGTGCCTCTTCTGTTAGTAATAAGAAGCAGCATCACTCTTAGCACCTCATTTTCATCATTGACCGAACTTGCTTTCCCTTGACGATTAAAAAACATACTGTGAGTCATTGTAATCATACAGGCAGGGCCGGATTTTCCTATAGGCTAACTAGGCTTCAGCCTAGGGCCTCAAGATCAAGAGGGGCCTATATTCATACTACTCATAATGGAATAGCCTAGGGGCCTCTAGCTGCCTAAATCTACCTAACCTTACCTTCAGTATCATACAAATGTTGCCGACAGGTGGCGCTGCTGTTCTGTAGTCGCAGTACGGAGTCCGAGAAATAGGCTATAGACTGTCCTTTGCAAGCAACAATTGCAATCACATCAAAATGCGCGCCTTTCGCAGCACTGATGGCGTAAACCATCCACTTTCTGCAGTATGCTATGTTCAGCGCCACCTGTCGGTAACATTTGTAACTAAATTTGAAACGTTTCCAAGATATTTAGTGATGAAACCAGGGAGTCTCTTGTGGGACGCATAGGTTTTATCTTCCAAACACATCAAAGGCGGTTCATACTAGATCCTATCAGGTACTAGTAGGTTGGCGTCTGTTTAAAGAACCTAGGCAATCCCGAGAAAAGATTCGCTAAACCGTTGCATTAGGAATTGAGTTGAAGATGTACGTCTGAACATGTAAGTCGGTGGGTGGGGGTTCCCAAACCATTAAGCATGTTATGCGATTGACTTTTATTTGAATGTAATAGCAATCGAGCCGGTTGCATGGGACTCGGGTAACCGTTTAATGAAATTATTCCAGAATGTATGCACTTGTGTTCGGGGAGACGTCTTCTTTCTGAGTTTTATTCGCTCAAGATGGTGCTCACTTCACCCGTATCGATTTGTTCATTAGAATGGCGTTGCATGGCGTCGTGATTGCTGCCGAGAAGGCCTAAAGTGTTAGGAGTCGCCCCGACGGACAGAGTGGTAGCCTTCACTCGGTCGGGGTTTCTTTAGCAAATTTGGTGATAAATTGTCCTTCGTCTCGTAATTTATCTTGGGAGAGGTGGCACATGGCCAGATTTATGGGTCGGCGCCCATTGATCTTGGGAGAAGGTCGTTGTTGGTTTTTCTGAGGATTCGTTTCTTTTGTAATTGAAAGTAGTTAGGTTTTGTTTATATTTTTTGAATAATGATAATAAAGACTTTGTGAAGCTGTTGAGGATGAATGTAGGGTGGGGTCGGGAAGAAGGGTTTTTTAGGAAAGACCTATGCTAAGAGAGATGTTCGCCCCGCCCTGGCCTCGTAGATCATTGTTAGGAGAGGAAATCCTCCCGATTTTTGTCTTTAATGAAGACGAATACGGCTTTGGTCGTCGGAGGCTTTTTTGGCTCTCAGTCCTTGCCACCCACATCCTCTCTAAAACGATCGTTTTGTTTGTCAGGCCATGTTTATGGATGGAATTTGGCTTCCGAGGAGAATGTATTTATAGGGATGACTGATGCAAAAACGCGGTAGGAAGGAGGGATCCTGTTCGGGATGATGATGAAGATTTAGGGAAATCGTTGATGCGCTTTTGGTTTTGATTTAGGGAATGGTTTTCCTGAACGAGTTTTGGTGCCGTCTGTCGATAAAATTGTAACTGCGACTTGGATAATTACTTTTTAAAGATTATAAAGGGAACAGTACGCCAGAAGTTAACAATTTCTGAAAAATCTTTATAAATGAGCAGTCACTGGAGATAATGGAGAGTTAGCATACTATTCTTGTGCGGGCAGACTTATCAGATACCGGAGTGGGTTGCAATTCTTCTGCGTATTGGGTTCGTTAATCCAAATGAATATTACGACTGCAGGCCAGACAGAAGGTGATGTCAGAATTGTAAACTAGTAGATGAGGCATCTCGTGGAAAAGTAATGACGAATATCAGTCAGAGATTCGAGGATACTCCACAAGGCATTACTTATTCCTGGAATGCTCTTAGTGAAACCACAGCTGAAACAAAACTGAAACACATTTGGCACTCCAATTGCCTTGCTATTCTTTTTTTATCATGGTATCAATATTAAATCCTTTAGATAGTTAAAAACGTTATGTGCTTGTTTGTCCTTCTAGAGCTTCTTACAGGAAATATTAATCACTGCCTTTTAACAGGTCAGTTTACTGAGGCACTTGAGATCTCATAAGTGCTGCCTGTTTTTAAAAAGGGAGATCCTTTTTTATTCGTTCATGACGCATCGTTGCGAGTTGTTTGATATATTACATGCCATATCTTAGCATTGAAAAATTGTAGGGGGGTACCAGAATGATACAGTTAGAGCACGCGCTAATGTACCGACTTCGGCCATCTTCGAAATGGTTCGTGCGATGAACCATATTTATCGATTGGTGAAAAAGGATTTTGAAAATTTTTCATAATCTTTGAGAAGATGGAGTTACAGACGGATAGACACATTCTCCCACAGTAATAGCATAAAGCAATATTTCGGTACTTAATACATATCCAAGTACCGAAAGGCTAAATTTTTGAATTGCTTCTGAAAACCTTAAAACAAGTTCCGGTGTTTCAAAATACTACTGAAACATATTTACGAGAAGATCATGTTAGAGGATTCAAACGTGTCATTCAGAAGCGTTAATGCATGTCCCGACAGAGTTCTGATGTTGTGCAAAGTGAGGTAATCAACGCATCGAGTGGCCAGCACGATCTCCGGATATGAACTCGATTGAACATGCACGGGAGAAAACGTACATGATAACGTTTTATTCGCTCTTATTTTATCATTTCGAGTTGTTTGATATATTACATGCCCTATCTTATCATTGAAAATTGCTAGATGGGGTCATGTAGGTACCATTTGTGCACGTGCCGTTGAATCGATTTGCCCATATTTTAATTGGTTCGTGTGATGAACTATATTAATCGATTGACGAAAACATTGTGAAAATATTTGATAGCCTTCGAAGAGTTAGAGTCACCTTTCGGTACTTAATAATGAGGACAGGTGCAAGTTCTTTAGCATGAAGAAATCGACTGGGAGTGAGATCAAAGGTTTGAGTTTAGTACAGATAATAACTAGACATGTTGCAGAAGGTTCCTACAAAATTTCATTGATTTCCACTGAAAAGCATTAAAAACTGCTGGAGGGTCATTTGTCAGTTTACTTTCCGGATACTGCTTAGTTTGCTGCAGTTAAGCTGTTGTTTTGCTGTCAATAACGAGAGAAAAGCAGTTGCATCGATTTGTGTATACTAAGTTTAGAAATTAGCGGTGTTTGTGATCTTAGAAGAAGAACTAGTCGTTTTGGGTCTGTGATGGTTTTCAAAGATGGGTCTTCTCAGAACACAAGAGCGGCTTCGTTTAGGTGCGTCTAAGGAGGAAGCGTTCAAACATTGGAGTGCGGCTTTGCTTTGGAGGTTCTGTAATGAATTGCCGTGGAAAGTGTGTTTGCTTTTCTGACGAAGATTGGTCTTTCATATCTCAGGGAAGTAAATAGACAGGGATCGCGAAAGAGAGGCGGCTGTAAAGTGAATTTTCGTTGCATTTGACCTTTTCTTTTCACTGAACCCGCCATTTCAGCAATGATGTTGCGGCTTTCTGTTGCTCGTATTGATGGCTCAATTGGTACGTCGGCTTTGAGGCTATTATCAAAATAGCAGCGTGGAGGGCAGTCTTAACGACAAAACTATGGTTAGTGTTTCTGAAAATTGTAACACCATGGCAATAGAGTAATAATGTACAGACCACTACAACAATATTGTATCATGTAAAAAGTAAGTATCTTGTGAAACCTCCAAGAGCAGCAGTCCTGTGTTAAATCAAAGGGGTTGTGGATGTTTTCCTGTGCAGCCGTGCTTGCACTCGAGTCCTCAGTTCATTGGAATTGCAGGACTCAGTATTCCATGTTCAATAGGCGACAACGTGTATCTGGAATATAATGGGTTCGTTTACTTTTTTTCTTCTGGTTCCGGAAAAAACGCGCAATATGCACCCCAGATCGAGTGGTCACATGACCCCCTTTACATAATTGGCTCTGGTGCATTTTGAAGTAAATGTACGATTTTCTTTGTTCTTTTAGTTGGCAGGTGTGTTATGTAATTTGTTTTGTAAATATGCATTCTTTGAGTTCTTATCAGCGTTATTGGCAGTAGTAGACTAAAAGAAGGAGTCTCACGGCGTTAAATCAGATGACCAATACGGTGTGATTCTTTTCTCTACTGTCTTCTGAATGCACACTTGTTGCCGCTTGCTTGAAGACAAAGCATTCAAAGCACTGGTGTGGGTGTGGTGGCTGGTTTTATGTAAACGTGTGTTGATGTGTGCCTCTTATGACTAGCAATACCCTCGTATTAACTATAACAATTAATTGTTAATAATTCTTGAAAACAGGTAAAGCAATGGAAAGCTCTAACGTTATCAGGACATTGACCCGACAGTATTTTTCTCCACACAAACGCTTTGCAAAGTCACACACCAGAAGCCTTTGATAGTCACATAGTATATAAAACTTGTCGCAAACTTCGCTGTCTAGGCGAGATACACCGGAACGAGGATAGTTGTTGGTGTTGGTATTGGTATGGGCGGGAGGTTTCAAGGTACGGAAACAGGGGACGGAAGAAATGGTTGGTTGATTGGTTTATTAGAAATTTTGGCGTCGACTACTAAGGTCATTTTGCGCTTTTTACACAAGTTTTATCTGTACGCAGCCCAGAACAAACACAAACATCCATGCCCACGGCGGGATTCGAACCGGGAGAAATGGAGACCCGTTTCTTGGGCGGGAATGGAATTTGAGGTTTGGGGTTGAGGAGGGCAAGTTTTTTGCGACGTAATAAACGGGAAAAGGTGGAGGGAGAAAAACCATTTGAAGAGGCAAGGGAGCGGATAATGCGGAATTTAGAGAAACGAGAAGATGGGTCGAGGGGTAGCTTGAGAGCGCGATCTATGAGCAAGCGGAGGGAAGCGAGTTTTGGGGTAGAAGGGTGTGAGGAAGAATGGTGGATTAGGTTAGGAGATGCTGCAGGTTCACGATCAACAGAGAAAGCGAAGCGATGGATGACGGGGTTATTAATGATGATAAGGTCGAGGAAAGGGATAGATTTGTTAACCTCGATATGGGGGGGGGGGGGCAAAGGATTTAAAAAAGTAGAGATAACAGCCGGTGGTAAGTGATGATAGTGGAATTCGAAACCGCGGGGGGGAAACAAAGTTCTAGGTGGTAGATAAGAACGGGAAAGGAAGCTGCTGAGGGGGAAGCCCATTCCTAGACCAGAGTAGAAGGAATTATTAAAGGTGAAGTACAGGGTGAGTCAAAATTCGCAGTACACCCTGTTTTTTCGAAAACCTTGCAGGAATTGGGAAATCCGAATATTCCAGTAAGGTATGGGTGAGGTGGTCTATCTTTTACGGTATGTATCAACGAGATAGAATACATAGAGTGGCTGTATAGCCGCCATATTTGAAACCAATTGAAAGTCCGTCCGCCATTTTTTCTTCCACTAAAGCATGGCTTCCCATGACTAAACCAGCGATTTTCAAACCTCGTGTGTGCCGCAAAATATTTTCATTGACAGAAAATCAAATTAAAGCCTTTTAAGAGATTTAATGATCTTTTTTTTTCAAATTATATTAAGTTTTGTTTTATCGTTTCGATTAATACAGTTGTACGCTGAACAAACTGCAGGCATGTTCACGTTCTATTATAAAAAAAAGAAAAAAAATCCTTTATAAAACTCAAATAAAACCTCGACTTTATGCAACTAGAAAACAAGGTAATGCTATCTGCTCCAACACGTAACTGACTTTGCTATATTAAAGAAAACATGGCGGCCGAGTTTGCTGCTAGTCGCCGCGAAGGGCGCTGTTTACAATTGGACAGCCACTCTATGTATTCTATCTCGTTGGTATGTACCGAACATGGCCACCAAAGGGGATAGTCATCTTGAATCTAAGTCAATTTTTTTTTAAAATGGAAAGGGGGTCGTGTGATATATCAAATAACATGAGCGTTTTCTGACAATTTCATTCCTCTAATCAGATTTGAAGTAGCAGTTATAGTTCAAAAGTTACAACACGTTTTGTTTGGAATTACAGGCTGGACTGTTCTCCATAAAGGTTTACAGTCATTTAATGTGTTCAACATGGTGTCCCTCTTAATGCAAGACGCCAAAACCATTGTTGAGGTTGTCTCGTCAGTAGCACTTATTGGACGGCCACTTCGTGCCTTGTCAACCACAGTCCCAGTTTCTCGGAATTTCTTAATAAAGCACCTGACAGTGTTGTGTGAAATTGGAGGTCTTTCTGGGTGCCGGTTGTTAAAATCTGCAGCTATGACACGGATATCAAAATGACCTGAATTCTCTCCTCCGTCTTCAGTTACCTGCTACAAAATGAAACAAAATGTATTGTAACTTTTGAACCATAACTGCTACTTCAAATGTGTTTACAGGAATGAAATTGTCAGAAAATGCTCATGTTATTTGATGGGTTACACGATCCCCTTTTCATTTAAAAAAATTGACTTAGATTCAAGATGGCCGATTTCAAGATGGCGGTCATGTTCGATACATACCGTAAAAGATAGACCACCTCACCCATACCTTACTGGTCGATGGAGGTCGATGGAGCTGGGGACAAGGAAGGATGATGAATAATGAAGAAAAGGATCAGACCTTTATAAATAGAGAAGGAGGTTGTATACCACGACAGCAGAAGTGATTTGTTTCTGAAACGACACCGTTAAACAACCTTTGAACGTGGGATGATTGTTGGCGCTGGCAGCCATGGAGCGAATATGAGCAACACAGCAGCATTCGTTGAATGTTCAAGTGTTGGCTGTCAGCCGGAAAACTGGGTCTGAACGTGCGAGTTGTGACCGTTAGCGGCTAGACCATGTTCGGGGATCCTATCAAATGATGTTTGAACGCATTGTTCGCCACCATACACTGCATCCTATGGGATGGGAGCCGAAGGCCTGTTCGAACACCAGGGAAATAAGTTGGAAGGAAGTAGAGTAACCGCTTTTGCATTGTGTTATTGAAACTTTATTAAAGCTTCTCGCTTATTTATTTTGCACTGTATATCCGGAGGTAACTCGCGGAAATCGTGTTGTTATGATTTATGCATGCACGATGATAATAAGCTTTGATGTTGGTTTTGATTGAAGGTAATGAAACGTATAATTTTTAATGAATAAAAGATGCCATTCCGATTCTAACACGAGTTTAATTGGCTAATGGAAGTTGGGATAGCTTTTATTATTTTTATTTATTTATTTTTTGAATATGAGTTTGCCGGCTTCGATTTTAATTAAAATTGACATTTTCACAGAAAGGGCGTCTCGCTTTTAATTTAGCTTGTTTTCTAGGAATAAAAATCGTTTTATTATGGTACTTTCTTATTTTGCGGTTTTAAAGTGTGGACGCATTAATGAAATGATGATAGCCAACTTGACGGCGAAAGTGTTTTTCTCGTGTCTTGAAAGTTTTAAATGCGACGCGGTCAATCTTGCCTGGGCCTTTTATGTGATTGGACTTTGCTCACGCGTCCAGGGCGAGGGGATCTTTAATTTCTACTTACCTTCCCTCCGCGATATATATATCTTACCTGCGGTTAATTAAGGCTGCTGCGCTCGAGGAGGCCGTTTGGGTGGCGCTGAGGACGAGTTACGACGCCTTTGCCACACCTTCTTTTCCGGGTAACGCGTTCCACCTTAGTTCCATCTAAGTTGACCTTTGGACGTATCTTGTTGTTTTTGCTTGTTTTAATGTGGGCGGTTAAGAGAAAAGCTTCCAAAGGCTTCTCTGTATGTAGAGCAGAGCTGTTGCCTGACATTTTCTCTGATTGGCTTGATCGAGAATCGAACCCTGTGGATTAGGGCTTTAAAAATTGATGATGGCGACGTCGGGTCCTGGAGGGGTTTCCGTCTCCTCCGTCTGTTTCGCTTCTTAATTTCCCAGGTGACGTTCTGTGTTTTTGGAAAGTTTAAATTATAATTTTTTTTTTTTTTTTAATTAGGAGGTCGCGTTTGGTAATCGTATTTTGAATTTTAAGATCGGGTTACTTATTAAAAGTTTGTATAATTAAATTTTTTCCGGTTTTCGACACATGCATGATGAATTAGCGTGGCCCTGCGAGCGCATTCTTCGGTTTTCGCCTGTCTTGCTCGGTTTTTTTGCGAATGTTCGAGAAAGTTTATTGAAAATTGGATGAAATATTTTATTTATTACCATGTTCGAGGAAAGTGCGGATTTATCGTACTGACAAAGTGAAATGTGTCTGTTGATATGTATTTTATCCCAACATTTACCCTGCTAATCGACGTAGGAAGTAGCACGCAGAGTGGATGTCAGGTGCGCCAATGGACTATTTAGCATTCCACGAGAAAAGACCCTAGATCTGTATGGAGCCTCCACCTGCTTGAGTGGTTCCCACCTGACAAGCGGGGTCCTTGGCTTCGTGTGGCCTGTGCCGATACAGCTGAAACTGTGACTCGTCGGACCAGGCAACCCTTCGCCAGTCCTCAGCGGCCCCGAGTGTCGATGTGCATCTGCCAAGGTTTGCTCATCACTGGTTGACACACGTCCTTGCTGAAACTTTCCTACCCACCGTGTGCTACTGTACGGTATGGTAGGGCATTATTCCCAAGGGCTTCCACTAAGTCACTGTGACATTCCATCGCATTTCTCCCTCGGAGAACGGCTAAGCGCGCTGCTCAACACGGGTTACTTCCATCTCGCACGACACTCACCAACTGACTGATTTCACAGCCCTCGCTGCGCTACTACCAGCTATCACAGAGCCATCTGTTGTTCTGCATACACACTATGCCTGCAGAAGTTCCACACGGCACATATACGTTTGTGATCCGTTCACATATCTACAAGAAAAAAAATTGTTGCCATGACTTATGCCCCAACCCTCGTATTACATGCCATATCTTAGCACTGAAAGTTCCACTGGTACCATATGGTACCATTAGGGCACGTGCTACTAAACTAATTCACATAATCATTAATTACTCGTTATATTCAGTCGTTACACGTTGTTACGAGTTGTTTGATATATTACATGCCATATCCTAGCATAGGTTTCTCTAAATCAAATTTAACTATCATCGAACTGCACCTGCTCATTCCTTAATGGTTTATTCTAATATAACGCTGAGGATATCAATCCAATAAAAATTATATTCCAACCTTGTAACATTTGGCTATAGGCTGAGTTCCGTAATTTGGATCCAACAATTGCGTCGTCCCCGCTTTACCGTATCATTGTAGGACCATTTCATTTGTAACAACCCAATAGTTTCATTTCCAAGTCACCTGTTGAAATTCCGAACAATGGGGTTGGAATGCAAATGTATAAGTTTGGGCGGGAGGAATTCTGCCCATAAAATTTCTTTCTATTTTGTTGCTTTGTTGTTGTTGTTGTTGTTTCGAAATGAGAAGGAATTGTCTGGGAAAGCGAGTGTTAAAGACACTGCGTTGTGCTTGTATGTATGTGACAACAGCTGTCCTTGTGGGTCATCCATCACCAGTCGCTCGAGAGGAAGGAGCGAGTTAACAGAGCGAGATGGTTCGGGGTGTCAGTAGTTTCGACTTCTGTTCCTCGTTCCGTCCAATCAGAGAGAGGCAGTTTATGGAGGGTCTCTCTGCTGCGTTCACTTGGCACCCGCTCACGTGCCATTGACCAGGAGCAGCGAGGCAGAATGGAAAAGTTTTAAAATTCCTTGGCCTTTTGAATGGGTCTCTTGTTGAATTGCCGGGTCTTTGGGGATTTGTTTTTATAGGTGAAGGCGTTGTACCATTGTTTTACATGAGCGTACAATTAAAAATTTGAATATGTAAGTGGTACGGGTCTTTGTTGTTTGGTAAATTGCCAAAGATCAGTCTGCTATTGGTGTCTCTATTAGAGAAAGGAAAGTCATAAAAATTGAAAGAGATTTCAATATGGCTCTTGGGGAATGATGAGAGAAAGGTTCCCTGAAAGTGGATCCCTTTTTTTTTTATTGTTTTATTTCTGTATCATTTTCTCTGTTCTACTTCAAACGGCATATAAAAAGAGCGCTCTTGCTAAATTTTTCATATTCCTCGGACCGGAGATGAGGAGAAGAAATCGTTTCCAATGGCTCTCGGGGATTATGATGGAGGAACGACGTTGGTTGTTGAGGGGGTCACCAGGGACCGTGAGTCGAACCTTAGGGAACACACCTCTAAGTGGAATTGCTTCCACGTTCTTCCATCTTTATCTCTTTATGTTTTTACGTTGTTGCTTTTTTTTCCCCTTCTTGGATCTGTTTCCAATTTATTATTGTTATGCTTCCTCGTCGAAGAAGCGCTCCTTACGGTGGTGGTGGTTCTTCTACTTCGCCTCTGGATTTTTTGATTCATGGTTCCGGATGCTTTTACTTATGGATGTCTGCCTGTTGGTATTTCTCTGTACGCGAGCTTCTTTTTATTTATTTATTGTCGAGGAATGAGGAGCCGGGATTTTAAATATTGATCGGCGTCTTCCATTGGCTTTGCCTCCTTTGCCTTGGAGTCTTTGTAAATAGTCAGAGTTTATTGGGAAGCTTTTTTATGGTTCTTTTGTAGACCCCACTTTAGCATTGACTGTGATATTACTTTACGTCATTCAATATGCAATTTAGTCGATTCAATATGCAATGTAGTCAGTTCAATATGCAATTTAGTTAATCACTTCAATATGCAATTTTGAGTACTCAATTAGCTTACTCCTTTTCTGAAAGGGTAAGAAGGATCATATACCAAGAGTATCTGGACACCTTTACACTTTCTGATGAGAAATAAGAAAATAGTATGTCCTGGGTCCACCATTTGTTGTTGTGGCAACTTAAAGTTTTCAAATGGGAAGAGGGTCATGTGATATATGAAATGCGTTTGAGATTTCCTGGTATGTGTAATGGTGGTAGTGTTTTTTACGTATTTCTGTTCATTCTTGAGTTAATGCAGTTTTTTGGGGTTAGACGTAACATCCTCATTGACCAGAAAGGTTTCCAAGTGGACAATCTGTCAGAAATGTCTTGACCTGCTGGGTTGGTGTTAAGGAGTATCTGGGCCTGGAATTTCCCAGTGGTTGGATTGGCTGATATGGGTCAACAAATTGGCCTCCTGAATCCCTGGACATGAACCGAATGGAGTTTTAGCTCTGGGATCATTTAGAGACACTGGTGTATGCAAAGATATTCAATATTTGGAAAGAGCGGTTTGGACTTTTGTGGTTAGTGTAGACCAAAAAACTGTAATAACTCTAGAATGAGTGATGGTACGTAAAAAATAACAGCACCATTGTGTTTGCCGGGAAATTGCACCTGGATTTCATATGTCACATGACCCGCTTCCCGTTTGAAAATTTGGAATTGTAAGCAAGATGGCCACCATCTTGGTGATGTGATCTAAAATTTTGGGAGTGGATCGCCATTTTTGGTGGTCTCTTGTTGGAGCCACGATTTTTTCCAGAATATTCAACCGTTGGGGAAAACGTTCCACGATCTTAAATTGGATATTTTTAAATCGGAAGGGGGTCATGTGATATAAGAAATCCAGGTGGGATTTCCTGGCAAACATGGTGGCGTTGTTATTTTTTGCGTATCTTTAGGCGTTCTTGAGTTACAGCGCCATCTGTTGGCGGTGTTTGTCGCTAATTTTGGAATTTATGTATTTTGCAGTAAAATAATAGGAGAGATTTGTTTTGAGTCTCTTCTTTTACAGTGAAATGTTTGAGATGAAGTATTTAGGACTCCACCCAGGAAGGGGCGAGGCAGCGATCTTGGCATTAATGGATGACGATACGTGTGTTTCTACGTTGAAAGCCTTTTTTTTTTTTCTTGGATGCTGATGGGTCTTGATTTGTGAATACGGGTCATGTGATCTTTTCACACGCACACCCGGGGTCGGATTCGGTTCGGTCGGATTCGGTTCGGGTTGGGCTACATGTGTAGTTTGTTTGTTTCTCCGATTTCGTCGTAAATAATAAAATTCCTGAGGCGCAGCTATGAATCATGGAGAAGGCCGTGCATTGTAGATGTGTCAGTTTTGTAGATTTATGCCCATTGGCTGTGAAGTCACGTGAGGAAAGAGGAGGCATCTTTTATTGCGCCCATTACTTTGTCGCTGGTGTTCATGTTGAGCGATTTTGAAATATTTAGAAGGAAGGCTCGTGTGTCCTTGAATGTATATAGAGATGGTAGGGTATAAATTATTTTTAAGGTCCTTTATGGTGAAATGATTTTTAACGGCCTGCTCGAAAGTATTTATCGTTTTTCTCTCTCTTTTTACGGGTCATTTTTATTCATGGTTTTTTGGTAACATTTTCGGAGGTTCGATCAATTTTTCTTGAAGGGGTAGTTAGGCGTGCAATTTCCAACGCTTTGCCAGGTTCCTCGGGCGCTTTTTAAAGCCGACGTCGTCGGAAACTCGGTGAGGTCGCCGTCAAAGGGCAGATGTCGGAGCTTGTTGTGTTGTTGTTATTGCAGAGGAGTTTTGACTTTTGAGGCGTTTAGAAACCTAATCGAACTCCAATTGGACCCCGGTAATTTTGAAAGCTGGTAACGTCAAAAGAGCGCCTTCCTCCTCTCTTGTCTGTTATTAGATTAGATTCGTCGCGTATATTTGAAAAGTTGGCACCCTCTGCAAAATGAAATGATTTTCTCGATGTCACCTTTGATGTTAACCCTCAAACATGCGTTAGTCGTTATTAGGCGCTGACGGCTCTTGGCTGAGCATTTGCTGTCGCGCATCCGCCGGCTCGTTTGCTAGCGTTGCGGATCAAAGAGTCGGCGAAATGAAATTGGAAGTCCCTTTTGGGATTTGTAAGGAGTAGTGTTTCGTCTCTTGGCAAAAGGTGCGATCCAATTTTGAGATCCTTAGCGTTGTGAAGATTATTGTTGTGACCCAAACATACTGTTATAGAAAGTGCTTGTTCGGACCATATAGCTATATGGCATGCCCGTGTGAGCCATAATTTTTAAGCCGAGGTGGAAGGAACTACAAATTGTCTTTCATTGTGTGGCCGACTATTTTCTCTGCCGCCTTTCCAACGTTTCTCAATAGCTTTGCTAACTTTCCATTATCTCCAGTTGATGCTCATTTTTAAAGATTTTCATGTAAATTTCAGTTCTAATCACTATCAAAGTTCGGACCAGATTGCTTATAAAGCATACCCGTTTGGGCCACAATTTCCTGGACTTTCCAGAACGTTGCTCGCAATTACTCCATTCGTAAGGACCCATGTTTAAGGGCTCATGGAATCCAACCTGCCCATTACAGGAAATGAGCACAGGAAAAGAGATCGTAATCCAAGGAAATCTGAATATTCCAGTAAGGTATGGGTGAGGTGGTCTAACTTTTATGGTATGTACCGAACATGGCCGCCATCTTGAATCTAAGTCAAGTTTTTTAAATGGAAAGGGGGTCGTGTGATATATCAAATAACATGAGGATTTTCTGACAATTTCATTCCTGTAAACAGATTTGAAGTAGCAGTTATGGTTCAGAAGTTACAACACATTTTGTTTGGAATTACAGGCTGGACTGTTCTCCATTTAATGTGTTCAGCATGGTGTCCCTCTTGGTCAAGGAACATTTAAAGGCGCTGAATCCAATCCTCATGCTCTCGCAGAAGGATTTCCGCAGAAATGCTGGCGCACGCTTCTTCAATGCGTTGCTGGAGATGGTGTCTATTTCTGATTTTCTCTGCATATACGAGTTGCTTTAAATGAGCCCACAGATGAAAGTCAAGTGGTGTGAGATCAGGTGATCTGGGTGCTGGAGTATCTGAATCTTGATTGGATGCCATTGATGAGCATGTAGGATTCGTACGATCGATGACTGGCCGATTTCACATTCTGCTGACAAACGTGGTGTGCTGCGTTGTGGGTTCTTGACGAAGGACGCCAAAACCATTATTGAGGTTGTCTCGTCAGTAGCACTTATTGGACGGCCACGCCGTGCCTTGTCAACCACAGCCCCAGTTTCTCGGAATTTTCTTAATTAAGCACCTGACAGTGTTGTGTGAAATTGGAGGCCTTTTTGGGTGCCGGTTGTTAAAATCTGCAGCTATGGCACGGAAACTTCGTTCTTCAGACATCAAAATGACCTGAATTCTCTCCTCCGTGGCCAAAGCCATCTTTAGTTACCTGCTACAAAATGAAACAAAATGGATTGTTACTTTCGGAATACAATATTTACCGAAAACCCTCAATAACAATAAACATGATACGTAGAAATTCAAAGCAAACGTGGAGCTATAAATATTCTACATTTCAATGAAAGAAGACAATAGAGCACAAAAATTTCTGATGAAAGAAGGAAATAGAGGAAAAAAAGTTAGAAATAATAAAAGAAATTGGAATGAAAAACGAATACAAACAACAGAAGGAAAGGAAAGGAGACGGAAGGTAGAAAATTAAAAAAAAGTGTACCAAAGGCAAGAAATAGAAGTGACTTTTAGAAGACAAAACAAATAATTGAAAATATAAGAGAAATTACAGACAATGAAATATAAAGAAAAATTCACAAAATTTAGAAACTAGACTTCGAGAACATATTTATTAGATCAAGTACGAGGAACATTAAATAAACACGCAATTGGGAAATTCGAAGAAACGTGTAAATTAATTTATAATATTTGTGATGATAAGGGAAAAATAATAATAACTGAAAATATTTCTCACAAGAGGACGGTCGCTGTCTATCTGAATATTATTTCGAAAAAATAAAATCATGTAAACATTCGAAGGAAGAACTTTAGCAGTGAAGCAGAAATACTTTTATGCATTTAATAA
>JAHWFO010108699.1:360968-401706 GCA_023313115.1 Rhysida immarginata
TTAATTTTCTCGAACATAATATGTAGAAAATGTAAAAAAGCTCGCATTTTCTTTCCTTTCTCATCGTTTCCGAACGTGTGATATATCACATGCCATATGTTGCCATAGTTCTAAAGACTGCCACCCCCGCAAATCCGACCCCAATGGAACAACTGAGCCTACACTTCAGTGTAATGTAGATCTTGCCTAGAGGAATCTGGATATTGAATTTCACGCCTTTACGTACCTAACTAGCACATAGATATGCTGTCCTTTCTGAATCCCACCCCCGTAATTCCGACCCCCCCAGTGTATCAATCAAAACCAAACTAAATAGTGCAGATGGACATGCCCGTAGGAAGCTACATTCCGAACTTCAACCTTCTACCTCTAAAAATGTAGAAATTATGAGAGACTGGCATTATAAAACCAATAAGTAGCTCCATTCTTAATAATATACATTATGAGCATTTGAGCAATCGTGCGTCGAAAAGCGATTTCACGTGCGCGCGCTGATGTCAGTAATGCTTAAAAGATGAAGAGAAAGTAACAATGTATTCCTTCTTATTCCTTCTTGAATCATTTACCTTGGTATTCTTTACACTCACTGTTTTAGCACGTGGATTCGACTCGAAGGGGTCCACGAAAAATTCTGAAAAGTTGATACGGCCGAACTAAGACTTTGATGGTGATATTTCTGAAAACAGAATTTGAAAAGGTTAATCCGTTTTCAAGTTATCGTGCAAACGGCGGACGGACGGACGGATAAACGTACGGTTCAAAGGCGCATTGTTATAAGTAGCTTTTATGCTAAAGCTCCTAATAATGATGGCAGCGCATAGAAAATAAGAGGTATCTCGTGACTAACAATAGCTAGGATAAGATAACCAATAGGGGTTTTTGGTACCCCACCCATTTGGTGCACTACGAATTTGGTGTTTAAATTTCCGTACATGGAGCTTCAAAATAAACAGTCTAATGAGGGTAGGTAAAATTTGTCTTAATTCAATGCAATCAACTTGACGCATGCCAAAATAAGTCTTTGCGGCAGCTCGAGCTCTAGCAGTAGGTTCTTATTGATTATCAGTGAAACATCTTTCAGCGTTGTGAACTTACTTTGGAAAGAGTTGAGAATTTACGACCCTATCGATCCACGATTTGGACAAGAAAATCTGTTCAGTAGTGGTCATAGAGGATAGTGTGACCCTAGTTGGACAATAAACAACCGGATGTAGGCCAAATGAAGAGCACGAGGAGGGCCAAATTCACTTCTCCTCATCAGCCCTGTACAGAATATAGTAAGGGGGCTCAATTTGCCCAGGGCCCAAATTTAGTAAGCTGTAGCGCGCAAGCACGTGAGTGCGCAGACATGAGGCAAACGGATGGCTGTTGACGTATCGTCTGCTTGTTCTGATAAGCACTGCTGTGGGACGTTACGTTAGGCTTATGCTCGTATTTCGTTTGTGTTACAATGGAGCCACCTATTAAATTTCCGTCCAGAACTGACCAACTGACAGCTGAGGACATTCCACCAGTTTGACATTCATGCTCGGATGTTGAATATTTATGGAGAAGCGTGTGTCTCGAAAGCAAAAGTAGTGCGTTGGGCCAAAGTTTTCCATGATGTCCAGGCCAAGCAAACGTGGTCATCACCGATGAATTGAAGACAGACGTGGATAAGTCAATTCGTGAGGACATGCGGTTCAGCATACGGTCACTTGCGAATGCTCACGGAAGAACACAAAGAGCTTCGTTTCGGCTGCTGTTTGGATCGTCTGGAACGGTACAGTCGTGAGGGGGAAGCGTTTTTGAAGACGATTATCGCGGTAGATGAGACCTGGTGCCATTATTGGGAACCCTCCGGGAAAGTATCCACAATGTAGTGGAAGCATCCATCGTCCCACGGCCCAAAAATTCAAGTCGCAAAGTTCGGCCGGGATGGTTATGTTTACGTGTTTCTTTGATTCCCACGGTCCTCTGCTTTTGGAGTTTATGGAACCCAAAACCCCTATTAATGCTATCGCATACAACAAGACACTGCAGAACTTGCGTCAAGCTATGAAAAACAAGCGTCCTGGTGGTCCTCCTCTTGGACAATGCTAGGCCACATATTGCGAGACTGGTGGAGGAAACAGATTTGTTTGCAGACGGTATTAGCTGATTGGTGCCCCGGGGAGTCGTGTATTGCGGCAGGTGGAGATTTGTTTTAGGACTGCGCGTCCATAATAATGACTATAAGATGTTCTTCTTTCATATAAACAAAGGTAAATATTAATACTTTCATTTGAACATGCCTTAGAAAAATCTTTAAAAATGAGCAGTCACTGGAGATAATGGAGAGTTAGCAGATTATGGAGAGTTTCTAATGGCGCGACCTTCGTCTGTGGATTTTTTTGTGGTTGTTTTTAAATTTTTTGGCAAACAAGACGAATGGAGTTGACACTGATGCTTCGCTTTAACTTGGCTCTGCTTCAACTCTGATGTGAGGCTTTAAGAAGACTCGGGAAGCTGTTGAAATTATAGCTTCTTGTTACAAATTTAAGGTTATAAAATATTTAAATGATACTGGAGATCGAGTGGAGATAGTGGAGAGTGGGGGTGTGTTGTTTTTATTACGGTTTTAACTGGGCTGAGTGTATTTTTTTAGTGGAGCCATTGAGAGATTTAAGATCTGGTAGCAGTGTCGCTTTCTTTTTGCCGTGTTTTTGAGCAGAAGCACTCATTGAGTTTCAAAAGGAGAAAATTCGCTGTGATTCTCTACGCTTGGAGGAGGAAGGGCTTTTTGGCGTGGCTCCAAAAGCACCCACATTGCTCGCGTGCGATGATGATTTTTGATGAAATAATAACTTGAATTTTTGATGGGGGTAATTTTTTGGTAAATGAGATTGTGAATTTAATATAAAATTTTATTTTTTTGTTTAAGATTGCATTGAGATTTTTGTGATCAGACGAAAAAGAGCGCTGATTCTGTATTGTCATGTCAGGTAGGCTTTGAAGAGATAATGCTCTTCGAGATTCTCTTTGCTTTTTGCTTTAGCCTTCCTTTTCTTCTTCATTCCTCGGGGAGTCTTATCACCTTCACTACCCCCCGGACTCGGAAACCCCCACCTCCATTTCCTTGCCTTTCATTTCGAGATTACCGGAGACCAATTCCCGCAGCGGTACTTGGTGTGCGCCTTGGCAGCCGTTTTTTGATTTTCAGAAGTAGCCCTACTGCGCTCTAGCTCTTCTTCCTGACTCCTTGAATTTTCATCCATCTCTCACCACTCACTTTGATTAAAGATTTGAGTGCTTTAATAATTGAATAATGTTTTTCGTTGTGGGTTTATTTTTGTGTTATTGTTGTTTCGGGGGGAGATAGCGGCGCGGGGGTAGTAGAGATGAAATTGCATCCATTATCTAAATAAGAAACGGTTCTGCATGAGAAAAGTGTTCAGCTTCAAATTGGATTGCGGTAGGTCATGTATAATGAAGTATTTTGTGTAAAGCGGTTTATATATTGACGCCTCGTCATTCATTATCCGATAGGTACTTAAGTTTTCACAATGTGCGTCTGTCTGTTTCTTAGTGCTGTAGCGTTCGAACGCTTCCGAATTTTCGACTTCCGATTTCGCTGTTTGACAACTTAAGCCAAATGACGGCCGAGTTCGTTGGTGGAAGAAAATCAGTGAACTACTTCTGGTTCAAAAGGTCACATATAGCAGAGGGGACCACGATTTTCACTATACAATTCCATCGTGATCTGTTATAAAAAAGGCTCTTATAAGCGTATAGTCTAGAGGCTACATTAAACGGTTCCCAATTACGCTGGACGGGGGGGGGGGGGGTGCTTGTTTATGATGTTATTAACGGCGTCCAGCACTGGATTTCTTTCAAAACTTGTCTGATTGTTCAGGATCCTGTCAGTCTTAAGGTGTCTTCTGATCTATAGTGCCTTGTGCATCAGTATCCTCTTGTGGTCTCGTTCAAATCTCAAAACGAACATGATTTCGTGCATGGGTCCGAATGGATGCTTCTTATTTGTAACGTGATACATTCAATCTTTGTAAACCACCAATCAGCATGAGCGAGTGTTCTTCTGATTGGTGAGCGTTTACCATATATTCGATGGTGGGGACTGACTTGGTTGTATCACTAAGTCAAATGAAAACCGGAAGTATTTTTTTACAGCTTTTTTATTACAGACAAGAGTTGGAACAAGTACCGCCTGTTTCACCTCCGTGTCGCTCGCGAACTTGTGGCCACTTAAGTGAGCCTGAGATGTGGAAGTCTTGGATAGTCGCCACGGTCACACGAGCCGTATGAGGTCGCGCGTTGTCATGCTAGAAGAGAACGCCTGTTTAGAGGAGACCTCGGGGCTTGGTGCGCATGTTTCAGAATGTCACGCACCAATTCACTATAGGTGGCACTGGTCACTGTCTTGCCCTTATCCATGTAATGTTTCACTATGGCTAAGGTCAAAAACCCTCACCGGTGAGAGAATGATGACGTAATTTATCACTGGGCTAACCGTCTTTTTCTCGGTGAGGACGGTGAGACTAACCGGTTAGGCATAGCAGCATTAACTGGCGTTTCTGACCGCGTTAAAATGACGTCACAAATTTCTCACTGGGATTTCTGACCGACCAAGCGCTAACTCTTCTCACCGGTGAGAGTTTTTGACCTTAGCCTATGGGATCCTTGTGGTCTTAAGTCCTCGCGCATGCGTACCGGATCTGATCGCAAGGGGAGCGGTTTTCCGGTTTTCACTTGACTCAGCCTCGTACATAACATGTAATATATCAAAGAACTTGAAATGACGTGCCGTGAGTGAATCAGTTGTACGCGTTTTAATGGTTCCATTATGATATCATTGGAAAGTTTCATTGCTAAGATGTGGCAGGTTAAAGAAACGACAGATGCGACAAGCGAAGACCAACTGGAAGAATCAGGTCACGTGACGAGAACACAGCACCATCAGGAGCCAATAATATACCAAGGACACGTAAATTTGTTAAAAGACAGTATTTGCCATAAATTTTCTTATGCACTTCATGAGCTGGAGCTGCCTGTAGCAGCATAAAATTCTTCTTGAAAGAGGGTACCAGACACCATGTCTCTAAAACACCATGTTGACGAAGGTTCATCGCCAAAAACGGCTTCAGTTTGCCCAACAGTGCAGAAACTGAACCACTTCTGACTGGGGAAAAGTTGCCTTCTCCGATGAGGCAGGCGAGGCGAGAAACCTCCGAGAACAAGCATCCTGCAACCACTGTTGGACGAATCCAGGCTGGTAGCGGTAGCGACATTGTGTGGGGAGTGTTCTCATGGCATTGTCTGGGCCACTGATACTTGTGGAAGGCAGTCTCAACCGATTCGGTTACTTATCCGTAACTGCAGATCAAGTACACCCATACATGGCGACTGTCTTCCCAGAGGGGGATGGCACGTTTCAGCAAGACAATGTGAAGTGTGCTATTGTTCGGGGGTGGTTTGAAGAACACGATCAAGAGTTCCAAGTACTATTCTGGCTCCCTAATTTCCCAGACCTCAACCCAATCGAGAACCTTTGCGATCAGCTCGATCGCCATGTGCGTGCTATGGAACAACCACTGCGTACCCTTCAGCAGCTATCGGATGTTTTACAGTCTGCATGGCAACAGCTACCAATAGAAACGTGTACCAGAATCTTATTGAGTCACTCCTACGCCGTCTAGCTGCTGTCCGTGCCACTAAAGGCGGTTATTCGGAATATTAGCTGGTGGTCATAATAATGTGAGGGAAATTGCAGCTTGTGTAGAATCGAATGGCTCATTTTCACTGTTCGATTTTTCGCAGTCAAAGGCTTTTGTAAACTCTGCGAACTTTCCGCAGCAAACTTTTTCATTAGCGTCGTGATTTAGCACTTCCATGTTAAAAGAGCGAACAACAACAGCCACACCCACCCATCATGTGATAGTAGTTTATTAACTTGAGGTTCCGAGATGGTTAGCTTAAAAGTCTTGACTTCACAATAAAATGATTCATAAAGCAGTTTTCTTTGTTTTTTTTGTTTTTTCTAAAGAACGAATATTATTTCTGCTTCAGATTAGGTACAAATAACAAACCGTCGCCCCCCCCCCCTCCTCCCGCAAAACCAATTTCTCGGTGTGAAAGACGAAAGGTTACACCAAATCCCAGCCACAATCAAAGCACAAACAGTCAAGCCAAGGATAAGGGGAGGAGGAAGCGAATGATGATAATGATATCATCAGGGCTGCGAAGAGGAGGAGGAGGAAGAAAGGCAAAAACATCCACCACAATGGATCCACGAAAATAAATTCGGCGCCACTTTTTTTTTTTTTCTCTCTCTTTGAGGAAGGAAAATAAGAGAAATTTGGAGGAGCCGTGTGTCCGTGTCATTTGCCGTATTTGACGAAGCCAGCCATTTCAGCTGCTCCCCGTTAACTTTAATTGAAATGTCAACATCTTAATTCTTCCAAATACAGATTCACCTGAAGCTCTTCTTGTCTCCTGCAACTGACGTTGAAGAAACAAGATTTCTTACGTTTCAATCTTTGTTTCCTTTTTTTTTTGGATAATTTTAAAAGAAATTTTTAAATTCTTATTATCCAAGATGGTCTCGACGCACAAGACGGAAAATCCAATTTAAACTTTAGAAAGCAAAACTCAAAAGACCAGATTTAACATCAAAAGATAAGGACAGGACTCGCGTTTCCGGAAAAGTGATATCGTGTTTTATTTAATATCTATGTTGGACCTCCGCGTGCTGAAAACACGTCTTCCTTCTGGGCATACTTTCTACAAGGTCCACGGCCCTCACAATCGTCCATCCATTCGTCACTCCATGAAATGTTTTGTCCACTCCTTGACATCCCAAAGGATTCCCCGATTTTAAGAGCAAATATCTCGGAAACGGAGGTCGATAGCAGAACGAGACGAGTGGTATGTTTGTTTCGATAGCCGTAAAACTCTGATAGGGAAGTTTCAAATTTAGTTGCAGATTTTTGCAGAGAGATGGCGCTGTACGGAGTCTGAGACGTAGGCTGTAAACTGCCCTTTGCAAGCAGCTATTGCAATGGCGTCACAATCGATTCACAAAATGCGCAGCTTTCGTATCCACAGAGATGGCGCAAACGGAGAATTTTTAAGTGCGCTACGTAGAGCGCCATCTGTCGGCAGAATTAGTAACTAAATTTGAAACTCCCGTATGAGATTTTGACGGCTTTCGGAATGAGCGTACCACTTGTTTCATTTGTCTATCGATCTCCGTATTTCGAGCTATCATTCCTTCTGCAAGGTGTTGTGATGCACACAGATCATCGTGAACATAGTACAACAAGGCTGTCAATATGGCCTCATTTTGAGTAGTTATAGTCTTTAAGAACACCTGGTGACACGAGCCTCGCTGTACCGTGTTCACGATAGCCCAATTGGTAGAGGGAACGAGCTTCATAGTGGTGGTTCCTGGTTTGAATCCAGGTCGTGTAGGGGGCATTTTTATTGTTCATCAAATAGTTACTCAACTGAATTGACAGATACATTAGTGGCTCTCACAGCAGTTTCCAGAGCTAAATTCTCAGTAAATGGAACCTTCCGTGTTAATGTGAAACGAGCAGTTTATTTGTGTATTTTCTTTTCGATTCGTTAATTTCTGTTTACACATTCAAATTATGGTTGTTACAAAACGGATAAACTTAAAGCTTTGAAAAGTGAAACAAGCCTTCCAAATGGAATATGCTGTGAATAAACGATTAGTTGGGCCTGTAAAAGCGATGTAGATGTGTCAGGATGGCTTAATATCAACGAAGACAAAGATGCGTTATGTCTCCTTCGCTGTTTAATCTCTACATGTATAAAAGGAGATTCCTGTTTTTTTTCGAAAACCTTGCAGGAATTGGGAAATCTGAATATTCCAGTAAGGTATGGGTGAGGTGGTCTATCTTAAACGGTATGTACCGAATATGGCCGCCATCTTGAATCTAAGTCAATTTTTTTTTAAATGGAAAGGGGGTCGTGTGATATATCAAATAACATGAGCATTTTCTGACAATTTCATTCCTGTAAACAGATTTGAAGTAGCAGTTATGGTTCAAAAGTTACAACACGTTTTGTTTGGAATTACAGGCTCGACTGTTCTCCATAAAGGACAGTCATTTAATGTGTTCAACATGGTGTCCTTCTTGGTCAAGGCACATTTGAAGTCCCTGAATCCAGCGGTCATGCACTCGCAGAAGAATTTCCGCAGAAATGCTGGCACACGCTTCTTCAATGCGTTCCTGGAGATGGTCTGTTTCTGATTTTCTCTGCATATACGAGTTGCTTTAAACGACCCCACACATTAAACGATCTGGGTGACCATTCCACAGCACCACATCGGCCAATCCAATGACTAGGAAATTGAATATCTAACCGCTGACGAACATGTGCACAATAGTGTGGTGGAGCCCTATCCTGTTGAAAGTAAGAGGGAAAGCTGCCATCTTCATTCAGAAGTGAGGGAAACACCACTTTTTGCAGCATTTCCAGGTAGCGTTGAGCATTTAGGTTTTGGTCAATGAAAATGGGTCCAATGGATAACCCCAGCGTAGCTCGGACTCTTTGTTGTTGTTGTTTTTTTTTTTATTAAATTTCGCTATATCTTAAAAATAAACACATGAAAACGCTTATAATACAGTAAATATTCATAATGAAAATTCGAAAAAAAAAATTTTAAATGCTCTCCAAGGATGCCGCTGCTAGCCTAAATAATTTCTTAGTACACTTTAGATGTACACTTGATGTTGTTGCAATTCCCACTCTTCTCTCGATGTCTTGAAGCAAAACTTGGCCATTCATCACTTAAAAGGGAACCCCACATAGCCTTTTTTTTAAGCGATAGCGTTGCGCGGCAGTGAAGCGCTCCGGAAGTGCGCAGAGTTCAACAAACATGGCGGAAAGAGGGGAAGCGAACTTGTTAGCGGCGATCGCCAAAGAATTGCAGTTAGAGCGCTGTTATTAAGTATAAAACCTTAATTTTGCTGTATAATTATGCGTCTCGAAATAATGTATAAGATGAGGTAGGCATCCATGAATACTATTTTTATTTAGAAT
This sequence comes from Rhysida immarginata, assembly GCA_023313115.1. NCBI lineage: Eukaryota > Metazoa > Arthropoda > Chilopoda > Scolopendromorpha > Scolopendridae > Rhysida > Rhysida immarginata. Next base: position 370,020 of record JAHWFO010108699.1, read on the forward strand.
TATAAAGCACCGCGATACATACCCCCTCACCAACGCAACGTATTTCTCGACGTTGCACAGACCCGTGTTTGATTACCGAATTGCTTAATAAAATGAAATAATAAATTAAGGAAATGGTTTTTAATTACTATACACAATGTTTTACTGGAAGGCAGTTAGCTAATTGTAATAATCTATTGTTAAAAACTAAGTTTGTTTAGAAACTTGAGAAGCTCTTCAATTGCCGTCTGCTGCTGTCTACTTCATCTGAAGTGGATTCGTGCTGTGAGTAGTGGAAGAAAGAAGTTCCGTTAAGCGCATTAATACATCGCTTTAGCAATGGAGTCCTTGTATGACTAAGTGTGCTCACATTTTTTTCGTTTTCGTGGTTTATTTTGAAAGAAACAAAATTTCGCACTCTCTTATTTTGCAAGCATCTCCTGTAGCTTGAATTGAGTAACATATTTCAATTTGGTGGAAATCTGTGACATACATGTTCGAGGGATTGCCTTGTTAGTGTTGTAGTCTAGCAGTCGCCGATTCTTCTATTTACTTGCTTACCATTTGCTCAATACAACACGCAGCTAAAGGAGAGCTTCCTCTGTCGTCTTTCCACTTTCTCAATAGTCTGCATTTCTGCATTATCTCCAGGTACTGCTCATTTTTGCAGATTTTCAAGAAATTGTTTAGTTCTAAGAAAAGCTTGAATAACAGGAATTCTATGCATGGTTACTAATTGAACTTTGCCTTGCATTGTTGGTCATGAGATATTTCTTATTAATATGCCCTGCCATCATTATGAATAACGATTTATTATCGATAATTATTATTTTTTCGAAATCGGAGGTAGACAGTAACCTTCCCCATGCTTTATGCAAAATTTCATCAAGATCGCAATAAAACTTCAGATTTGTATGTTTTAAAAAGCTTTAAAACTGAATTCAAGCTCATAAGTAAGGAAATTACATAGAACATGCATGAGCTGTGTAATTTTCAAGGATTTCTTGCCTCCATACGTTGCAATTACTAAAAAATCTCGCCTCCTAAATCGATTCATTCAGGGAAGAGGCGAGACGACCTCATTATGTCATCACAGAAACGCTAATTCCTTTCTCTTAATCCCGCCTAACTTATCTCCATCTGTCCACAAGCATTACCACAAAAGATAAAAAAATCAGATTGCAAAGGAAAAGAGAAAATCTTTCCAATTGGGCTTACACGCGAAGAAAAGGAATTTTTAATCCAAGGATAATCCCAAGCAGCCGACCTTTCTAAGAGGGAAATGCCATTTTTCAACGACGGGGATTAGAAGAAAATCGTGGTGTATATATAGTTCCGCATTTTTGCGCCGTGATTCGATTACTTCTGGAATAAGGCCACCACAGAAAATTAATTTCGTCTTCATTTTGGTGGAAGAAGAAGAAGAAGGGGGAAAAAAAGAAAAGTTTTGATTAGAAATTTGTTGGCTGAAAATTAGTTTTAGGATTTAGCCAGGAAAATTAATCGTCAGAATTAGAAAAATGGTAGCCAAGGTTTCTCACTCAGTGTTTGTTTTATGCATAACGTTAATTGTGATCAGTAGATGGCGCTTTCGTTATCGCATTGGAATTTGCAAGCACTTTTGCTGTCCCTTTTGTCTTACTGAAATGATTTGTATGATTTTGCCCGAAGCGCATTCAAGAGCTACAGACTCGTAAAAGGGTTTGTTTTCAAAAGAGGACAATAGATGTTTGGCTTTTGTGTAAGGATATGCACAGTGTCGCCAATGAATTAGAAGTTTGTGTGAAAGCTATATAAATTTTGTGTAATCTGTTTTCAAGGGGTTTGGTGCTTCGGCGGTTTCAAGCATTCAGAATAGTCAGCCGTATTCATTTTTTGGGTAAACGCGGTAACTTGGCTCAATGAGGATCGAACATGAGTAACGTTGGTACGGATCAAGTCTCCTGTAATTGGATGTCTTCTTTACGGACGTCAATGCTACTGGTTGGCTCAGCAGTAGTTTAGCATGCCCATAGTAAGCTACATTCCGGACTTCAAAGTTCTGCCTTAAAAGAATGCCGAAATTTTGAAGGCGACGGACAGACGGACATTGTGAAACCAATAAGTAGCTTCATTCTTTCGCTACTTAATAATCAGTATTTTTTCTTTTTTGTTGGAGACCATGAAGATTACATTGTTGGTTGGACTAAGATGGTCAGGATCTGACTTTGGGCACGGCCCTCTAGAAACTACCAGGCTTGAAGATGACGTCAGTAATGTATTGTTTGAGGCCAACGAGATAACAAGCCCTGGAATCGGAAAAGTCACCTGGTCATCGGGGAGCTAGCAACAATCCAACCCTCATTGTTTCCAAGAAACGGAAAAACGCTGATTGTTAGCATCCAAGGTGGAGTCAGTGAAAGCGGATTGTTTATAGCATCCCGATGTCAGGTGACCTTTCCGCTTTCAGGCCTGTCTCTGTCGTTGGGCTCGTGTATTCTTGAAGCATTTTTAATGTTGATTTGAAGAGTCGAGTTGAGTTATGCTTTGTTATCGGTTATGTCTTTAACTGTCACCCGAGCGAAGGGACTGCTAGTTATGCTTTGTCGTTTAAACAAGAGATTATGGCATTGAACTTACTTCTGTAATAGCACCGCCCATGAGAAAGACAGGCCCTGGCGCGGAAAAGTCACGTGATCATCTTAGTCCGAATAACAAAGTAACTTTCTTTGTTTCCATCTTGGATTTTAATAATCGGCAATTTTTCGTTTGTTGGAAGATGGTCAGGTGACTTTTCCGCGCCAGGACAAACCACCTAAAGTTAAGGCCTGGGTGCTGAAACGTCATTACATTGTTACATCATCTCAGTAGGGAAAATTCAGGGCTTATTATTGGTGGAAATATGCTTAACAATTCCCTACTGAGGTGATGTAACAATGAAATGACGTTTCAGCGCCCAGGCCTTAACTTTAGGTGGTATTGGCCAGGGCCTGTCTTTCACGTGGGCTAAGGCACCACCCAGAATGACGTAACAATGTTTTATCTTTACCATGTTCAGGCCTGGTAGTTTCTAGAACGGCCGTGCTTTGGGTCGCATACGAGGCCAACGAGGGCACTCGAAAGTCACCTGATCATCTTCGTCCAAACAACAATCTAACCTGCATTGGTTCCAGCAAACGAAAAAGAAACTGATTATTAAATTTCAGTACATGTCTCGTTGGTCTCGGTCGCATGGTGACGTCAGAACACCTCGCGCTGGCCTTGTAATCTTGAAGGTAGTGTTACTGTAGAGAAAAAGAAACATGTATTTGTGACGTCATTTTCCATTTGCATGGCGACTTACATGCACTTAATTGTACTACAGTAAAATCTCGCTAGTCCGACACATATGGGAACAAGACATGTCGGATTAGTGAGATTGGCGGAGTACTGGATGTGCAAGGAAATAATTTAATTTCTCAAACTACAGTATGACGTGAACGGCTCAGACTCGGAGCGTCTGATTAGCGAGGTGTCGGACTAGCGAGATTCTACTGTATTTGTATTGCAAACGGCATATTAAGCATTTCTTAAAATGAGCAGTAACTGGAGATAATGGAGAGTTAGCAGGGCTATTGAGAAAAAGTGGAAAGGTGACAGAAGAAGCAGTCCCATCGCTCGGGCGACAGATGACAACATAAGCGATAACAAAGCATAACTCAACTCGAGTCTTTAAATCAACATTAGAAGTGCAAGAAGTTAAATAACGAGGTTATTTCTGCCAGTGGACGAGGAGCATAAGAGAACTAAAGGAGAACATGTTTGATTCCAAGTGCTTCAGCAATTTTATTGAGACCATTCCAACATGCTATTGCGATATTAAACAGATGTTTCTAACTCATTAGCTTGTGTGTATGTGGAGTATGATTGTAATTTTGAAGAAACCTTCTGGTTAGTCCTAGTCGAAGCGGATAAGGGGTTCTGCTGTTTTTCAAAGAAGGAACAAGGAGTTTTTAAAACAGAAATGGAAACATTTTTAAAACATTGAAAACATTAGGTGCGCGTTTTTGGGTTGTGAGAAGGAATTTGGTTTGTAAGAGGTTTGGGCTGTCTTATACATAAAGATGATCACATTTTTTTATTGCTTTGCACGTAAAGTGAGATTTTTGCATTTAACGAATTGCTTGTCGTAAAGAAGAAGAGGAAAATTTGCCTTTCTTGATGAGAAAAGGAGGAATGTTGGTTGTTATTATTAAAAACAGTCTGGGGGTTTGTGAGGGAGGCGTGTTTAATTTATGTGTTGAACACGGAGATTTCAGTTTTGTGTGCTCGAATTGGGAAATTCTTTATTCGCTTCTTTTTCCCCCTCGCACAAACACGCTCGAAAACTAAAGAAGAGAAAAGGCCATTTAAAGGGCGCTCTTGCATAATTTACGCCACGGCGGTCGGAGAAGTAGGTGCCGCGTTCGCGATTTTCTCACGCATGGTAGAACCCACCTCCATTTAACAGTCGACTTGGAAGGAATGCATGGCCCTCTTACCCATTTTGATTTCGCACCCAACTTGATGTTGTCGGTGGTCGACAAATTTGCGACTCACTTTTTCCACCTTTTGCGAGCGAGCGCTAATGGTGTTCTTTTGTGTGTGTGTGGAGTGGTGCTAGCAAACAAGCTTCTCCACCTGTATCTTTGCGACGAGCTGTCTGGGTGTTGTGTCGTACTGTTTCCTTTATTGATTTGTTTCCGTCTTCTTTAAGCGACGTCGTCTGGTTTTGTATTCAGTGGAGGATGATGAATACAAATGCTGCTTTTTCGATGGAGTTGATCCTCTTGGGCTTTAGTAAGATGTTTATATCTCGGTCTGCGCAGAGATACTTCTGAATGGGGGGCTGTTTGGCATATATTTTCGATTAAAATCGCATTCGCTTGATACTGGGTCTCTAAGCTTTACTATTTCCTTATTTAGCCCTGATGTCATATTAGGATCTAGGGATTATATATTCTATATGACACCCTGGGTGCCTAGAAAATATGCCCTATTTAAAATTCTTCCACATTGGTAATTGCGCGGCGTTCCGACAGAACGGCTCTCAAAATGGCATCTATGGATCTATTTTTTATTTTTTTTATTTTGTATTCTTAATCTTTGATATAATATAAAAAGGTTCAGTAAGAATGAAGATTCTATTCCACCTCTGCGAATTATAAAACAAAATTGACTATGTAACAACACGTAAAATTCCTGTTGTTTTTTTAAAATCTTTAAAAATGAGTACTAGCTGGAGATAATGGAGAGTTAGCAGACTATTGAATGGAAAGGCAATAGAGGAAGCAGTCCCTTCACTGGGCGCTGTATTGGTTTGACCAGTACACTGCTGCAACTGCACAAGTGGTGAGCATGTCAACAGAAGAAACTGTGACTGCTTGACCACACAAAAGTGATCAATGAGCAAGATATCGAGACCAGAATGCAGTTGCAATACACCCGATTACCAAGTACTGAATAACCCCTCTCATTATTGTTGCGATTGCAGAGTATACAAACACAAACGATCATGTACATCCATTGCCACCCAAGAAGAGAGTTATTCAGAAGATTTGTGTGCTTGGAACCCCTTGAACCGTGTAAAACCTTCCAGGCGGGATGGCAGCTTCCGCTTCCTCTTCCAATGGGTTGGGAATACCCTGTCATATCAATGAATTATGACCAGCACCCCTTCAAGGCACACGCATGGTTCGCCCCAACAACGATTACACATAGCAAAATTTGCATAACAGGCTGAGAAAGCTTTAAAGCTGGTGCATCAAACACGCAGGTGCACGAGCCTCAAGATGGGTAAACTTCCGGATTTAACGGACATCCAAAAAGGGAAGATAATAAGCTATCGCAGCAAGGGTGGCACCATCTCCGAAATGGCGCGATTTGTGAACTGTTCACGGTCCGCTGTAGTGAAGGTGTACAAAGAGTGGATAGCAAGGACAGAAATCGCGTATTAACGCGATCACTGTAAAGGGTGACGAGCTGTCGACCAACGGGGTGAGCGGCGCCTACGACGACTCGTAAAAGGTGACAGGAGAGCCACAGTCCATCACTGACCACCACATTCAACAGCGGTGCCAACAGACGTGTATCCGACATTACCGTTGAACACACCCTGCTACGGATGGGCCTGAACAGTCGACGCATGGTTGCTGCACCCATGTTGACCAGGGGTCATCGTCAACGACGCCTAGACTTTGCACGTGAGCACGTGAGCACCGCCATTGACCACAGACGAGTGGGCGATGGCGAGTTCGTCGTGAACGCCATGAAAAGAGACTGCAGGAGGCTATTGTGGAAACAGGCTGATGGGGGTAGTGTGCATGAGTGGGGGATCTTCTGTTGGGAGCAGTTAGGTCCACTGATTCATCTAGAGGGCAATTTGAATGCCTGTGGCTATCTGTCAATCGTAGCGGACCAGGTGCGCCCGTACATGCTCACGATGTTCCTCCAATGTGATGGTGTTTTCCAGCAGGACAACGCATCCTGCCACAAGGCACGTCTCTTTCTGGATTGGTTCGAGGAACACTCTATTGACTTTCGAGTGCTCCCTTAGCCCGCTAATTCGCCGGACATCAATCCAGTCGAACATCTGTGGGAGCACTTTGATCGCCATGTACGGCAGCTGGACCCTCCACCTATAACTCTTATAATGTTAGCCTGATAATAGCTATTGCTTTCTACAAGGTCTGTCTAAAAGATTCGGTGAATGGAAGCATAAAGCAAAACATGGAAAGAAAATACGTTTATTTACCTTCAAATTAACATCTGTTGGACACAATACACATTTGACATCGTTGATAAAGCTGCTGGAATGAGTCAGCTAAGGCTTCTTTTTGGATCGATTGATGCACAGTTGTCACACGTCGTCGGATGCCCTTCAGGACCCCTTAACGCTTGTGTCAAAATTAGGTACACGTAGCGCCATCTCTTGAGCAAACAAACAAGTATAAGCCAATTTTATTACATAATAATCCCCCCCCCCCCGGGGGGGTTGTATTTTTTGAAAATTTTTTTTTAGATTTTATGCATTGTCACCGACTTTACTTTGAGTACAAAATTTTAGCAAGATCGGACTAGTGGAAAAGGTTGAAAACATGACCTAAGATGGCGAAAGTTATATAAGCGTTTTAAAAAGTGGTCTGCAGGCACCAGATTAGGCGAGTGCAGTGGATGTGCGATAACGGATCGCAGTATGCGGGTGTGCGTTGTCATGCAACAGACTCTACTTTCACTCCTGTGCGTCTGTGGGGTGAAGACATTTGGATGCGCTGCAGTAAGTGCTTCAAAACCGATTCGTAGAATTCGATGTTATTGATAAAATAGGTTCCGAGCATTTGAAGCTTGTTTATATTGGATAAACACATAGAACAGTAGAGCATTGCAGAGCAATCAGATTAAAAGATCAAAGCAATTGAGCGAAAACCACAATCCACATTGGGAGAAGATAAAAAATAGATTGATCTGTTTATGAAATTTGTATTTAGTTTGTTTGTTTGGCTTTAATTCATTTTGTGTTATATTCCTATTAAGGGAAACCGAAAAGAATTTGTACTAGGGGTCGTTTTGAAGTAGAGTGAAAAATGTAAATATGAGTTTATTGGTAAGTGTTCTGTTTTTACTTTGTTTGTTTGAGTGTGCGTGAGCGCGTGTGGGCGGGTTGTTTGTGTGATTCGCATCTGGTTTGGAATGTTTATTTTTTCTTCCGCCTCATTCGTTTGCTACTTGTGTTGTTGTGTTTGACTTGTGAGAGCAAGATGTCTGTCTCTCCGGTTAAGGGGGATGGACACTGGAGTCGGTGAAAGACGCGATAGGACTTCATCAGAAGGAGTGGACGACCCTGGGGTCACTGGACGGCATAAGTCGGCTGTGATGGGAGTCGCCAGTCTATCATAGGCAATCTATGAGCGCCAGACTTTTCCATCTCATTGACCCGCGGCCCAGAAATGGATCCCACAGCTCTCTCTTTCGCTCTCTTTGCCTGCCTTCTTGTATGTATTTACTCGGGCATCGTCCAGCGCGTGCTTATCTCCGCTTATTTACGACTACCACCATCGGAGAGGGGGCTCGCGAGGGAATGGCGGATTTATTGTTTAATGCATTTTGAACATGACAATGGAAATTATCTGGCCAACCGTGAAAGGGAGCAAAGTTGGCGACGACCGCGTTTCGTGTTTTTATTTTTATCTAAGACGGATGATGATGATTCGTAACCGTGGCGAGGCCTTGTTTGGATTGGGCGTTGAAATCGAATTTTCTATCCTTAGAGGATCCCCCCCCCCCTTCTCTCTCTCTCTCTTTCTATCTGAGTCGGTGGTTTGTGCTGCGTTGATCCGTGGTGGATTGCTCGCTCTACTGTCCTCTTCATTGTTTGTGACGGCGATTTAGGTCGCGCTTGTTTTGTTTATTAAATGACGCGGGGACAAGCGATTTGGGTGGTGGTCGTGTGGATGGATATGGGTGCGCTGTTGTTATCTGACACGATCAGAAGGTTTATGGGCTCGTCCTTACAATGCCTGCTTCTTGTTGATCCCCTAACTTTTCTACGGTGACTTCATACAGAGGGCAGCATATTAACTCAGGTTGACATTAGCTTAACTCGGAGCCTCCCCTACATTATGACATCATTAACTTTCTCTTTTATGTTTAAACTTCATAACATAACTTTACGTGATGTACCTATCCTTACCTACTCATCTAACATGCAATTATTTTAACTATTCTTTTAAATGTTACCCACAGGCAACTACAGGCGTTGTACGCTGTAGTCGCGTAAGGAAATCCGAGAAATAGGCTATAAACAGTCTTTTTCAAGCAGCAATTCCTTTCGCAACACACAGATGGCGCAAACGAAGAATGAAATTTTTAGTATGCTAGGTACAGCACCACCTGTCGGCAATATTTGAAACTTTTCGATCAAATTTTTACGGCTTTCGAAGTAAACGTACCGCTTGTTACATTTTTCTATCGATCTCCGTTTCCGAGATATTCCCTCTTAAAATCTAGGAGTCCTTTGTCGGATACGCTGTGAAAACCTCACCTAACCTTACATAATCTAAGCTAATTGATCTTGTTTACCGAAGCTGACCCCAACTAACCTACCTAACGTTACCTACCCGTGCAACCGGGAACTCTTTTATAACTTTTACCTAAATTACATGTCTACCTAGCCTAAACTTACTATCCGGGCGGTCGTGGTCCGGTTGTCTCTCTGATTCCTTCTGATCAGTGAAATGGGCGCAGCCAGCTACTGGTTGGGCGAAAGCCAGTGGCTTGATGGACCATTTGCTGGGAGAGACGGCAACTGGAGCGGGATATTTGGTCGAACCCATTTGCTGAGGGACCAGTGCTGGGGTGATAGTTAGTGGTTGTGCGTCCACCAACGGTTCTTTCATTTTGAACCCCCCCCCCCCCCTGCTTCGGAGGGCATGCTAAAGTGTCTGTTATTTATTATTATCTCGTAGCAGTCGTTATGTTACTGGAATGGCGCAAAATTCCCTAGTAGGAATAAGCGCCCACATTGTCGTTGGTGGCCAATACAGCGATAATCTAGATTGACCTGATTTTAACTAACATATTAACCTGACCTGCCTAATTTACCTTCCCATCTAGCATGCAGTGCTTTTAACACCAGCACGTAGAAACCTGACATCAGGTATGATGTAGCTACGTAACCTAGTCTTACATAATCTAATCTAACTTTTCCTGTCTGCTTAAACTGACCTCAGTTAACTTTCTAACCTTATATACCCATGCAATCTGGAACCCTGTCATATGGAACAACCAGGAATGATCCTGAGTTTAAAAGAAGAGAAGGAAAGATCAGTGTTTATTGAAAAAGGCTAGTTTTCCCACAGTATGCAATACGGCGCAATATGCAATAAATGTGCAAAAGAAATTCATAATACTATAACAAAAACCAATACACAATGTATAACTATGTTTTACCTGGCTCTACCAGACATCGAAGCCTAGGGTAATTACAAGATCGGAATAAAACTGTAGATTTGTATAAAAAACAAACAAACCCACAAACAAACATTCTTCTTTATATATATAGATAGACTAAGTATCTTACTTCTACTAACATATCAGGCCTAACCTAACATGCTTAACCTTACCTTTCTTAATATTTTTAGAAAATGTGTATTGTTGAGCTATGTGTATTTAGCCTGCAGGCCGGAAACGAAGGAAAAAAGATTTTAATAAGAAATCTGTTGCTAAATTCTGAAATAACGATCGCCAAGTGCATAGTCGACTGCTCTTGAATTGTAGACAAGAATAAGGCAGTTGTCGATGGTCAAAGTCTACACTAGAAAATCGACGGTGTAGAGTCTGTACACGGTAGACTCTGTAGACAAGTAGACATGTCTGCACTGTAGTCTCTGTAGACACTGTAGACAAGCCGTGTTAAAGCTAGCTCGAATCGACAAATGCATCATTAACCACGTGACCATCGACACTTGTCGACAGTCGACTGCTTGTCGATGAGCTCAGCCTAGACCCCCTAGCCTAACTTAATCAAACCTAACCTAACACGCCTAATCCTACCTATCCATCAAACATGCAACACTCTGACACGAGCACTGAAGAAACCTAACCTAACTTATCCTTTCTACCTAATCTTAGTTTAAGAATCTTACCTTAACTAACATACAAAACCTAACCTAACTAGCCTAACCTTACCTATCCATCAAACATGCAACACTTTAACACCAGCACTGTAGAAACCTAACCTAACCTAATCTTACATAATCTAACCTAACTTATCCTATCAACCTAATCTTACATTAAGTATCTTACCTTACCTCAACTAACATACCAAACCTAACCTTATCTATCCATCAAACATACAACACTTTTAATATCTGCACGTAGAAACTAGCCTATCCTGTGTACAGAAACTACCGTTAACTAACCTACTTGTGAAACCTGCAACTCTTTTCAACGCTTGAACGTAGAAACCTAGCCTAACTTACCTTATCTTACCTTATCTGGCTTGCCTAACCTTCCTACCCACCTAACCTGTTTGGAATGACCAACTGCTAACTGAAAGAAAATAGAATGATACTGAATGCCAAAAAATCTGTTCAGGCAACTAACATACAACATTGCGCGCTCCGTCTTACCTCTCAGTCTGGAGTCGTATTCCGGGAACTTTTTGAGTCATTTTTGTATTTAAAAGACAATGCGCATACACATCTCGCGTAAGAAATAACACTATTTCAAACATTCGTGTCTTGTTACAGCAGCTGAAATCGAGTTTAAAATTCAGGTACGTGCTTTGTTGTTGTGTCGCTTTAAGTGTAAATGATGTGCCTCCCATATTAACTTCCCTTTGGCCTAGCATTCAGTTCTCTAGGGCTAGGATTTTCAGGTATTAAAACGTCACCTTGCTTTATCGATTGTCGTATGTCACATTTGACTGCTCGATTCATACTTGTGCTGTCACCTTAAAGCGGCGAGTAAATGAACTTGATGATGCTCGGAATGTTCTGGAGCGATATGGAGGAAAAAATTAAGTTGAAGTGTACCCCCCTTCCCCCCAGGAAGTGGGTTGAGGTAAATGGAGCGGAATTGTTGTGGCAATTAAGAATGAGAAATGAAACGGGGAAGAAGAGAGCCGTTATTGTTATTTGGAGGCTCCTTAATGGTTTCGGGTTGGCGGAGGGAGGGTAGTTTTAATAAATTTCTTGTAATTATTTGGGATTGGATCGTCGCCTGTTAATGACGGTGATCTTTACGAGGTGAATTCATTTCCATCGCGGGGCGATAATTTACCTTGATTGGATCGGTCAGTTTTACGCGGTAATTAGAATTCATGCGTTGCTGCTGCTGCTGCTGTCGGGAAACAATGTCGATTTTTCGCCGAGAGGTTGCGGTGAAATTGAGTGATAGAGAGCTCCCCTTGAAATTTTAGACTTTTTTGAAAGGTTGTTGTTGCTGCTGCTGCTGCTGCTTCAGTTTGGAGAAGGTGGATCAACGCAGTTTTGAGCGTTATCTTTAAGGTGATAAGCTTTAAGTGAAGTTAATTAAGAGGGATGACGAGAAGCGAGACTGACTTGGCGATTGCGTTCTCGCCTGCAGCCATCTTGAAATCCATTATTTATAACGCGATTAAGTCGGCACATTATGTATTAAAGGGGTTTTATTGTTTCACACGCCTTAATTATTGATTCGGGTTATGTTTTAAAGGTTTCTCTACGCTACGCCGAAGCGCTGTCGTAGCTATTAGCAACTGCCATTTGTAATCTTCCGTTATTTTTTTTCGTATTTAAATGAACTTTTAGACATATTTTAACTATGACGGAAGATCGATAAGGTTGCATAAATTTTTTTGTAATAGTGCTCCAGACGTTTCCTGGTTCGATTTCGAGGAACGCTAAGTCTGGATCCTAAAAGCGACTGGTAGTCTGGAAACTACGATAGTTTTTATTAGGAAGGTAGATTAAACGGCTCGGATATCATCCTGGTTACCAAGGTCGAGCTCATAAGTTAGGCAAAGGCTTGCTTTAGAAAAATATGACAATGCTCGCTCCCACATTGAGCTTCATCATACAGTTTAGATCTACCACCTTCAGACTTTCAATTCGGATGAGAAACTGAAATCTGTTGTGAAAGGAGAGACTCTCTCAAAGTTTGCATTTGTAACAGGCACTGTGGTGTAGTTGTAGATTTTGCCGCTGGAGGGCAGTCGTATCGAAAGATTGGCGTACACGGTGAATGTAAAGGTTTCTGCTTTCTTTAACTGAACTAATCCCATATGATATTTTCTTATGGGGTTACGTCAAAGATCACGTTTTCGTGCCTCCTTTGCCACGTGATTCAGTCCAGATGCAAGAGAGGATCACTCGTGCAATCTGTGGCATACCTGCCGGGTTCATACAACTTAATTGGAATAGTTCCGGTAGATAATAAAATGTCTTTTAGTGTTTGTTTCATCATCGCTTCCTCTTTTATTTCTGTCATCTGCAGCATCGCTTCTTATCTTCTGCTATCTTCAGCACTGCTTCCTCCTTTACTTTCATGATCTCCAGCGTCGCTTCTTATTGTAAGTTTTTCAGTCTAAGTTAGACACCATGACATTTCCAGGTTCAGATCAATACTATGTCGAAGCCTCCAGTAGTTTCTGTACGCCATGGTCTCAGATATGTTTTTCTGGGAAATTGCCTTCCAGGCTGTTTGTATATGGTTGTGTTGCATGTCGATGTCCTATTACTTGTCTGGGACAAAATTCCTGGTTATATTTGGGGTTAGACATTGCCTGGATTTATAAGTAGAATCTGGTTTTGAATTAGATATACTGATTTCTGTTTATCGACATGAACGCAAGTTCCGGTACTTGTTTGACTGAATTTCTTCCTCCGTATTTTGGCAACTATGGACTTGTGTGTGGAAGTTTCTGGAAAATTTCGGAGATTCTCTGTCTGTTTAGAGAGTTTCCCGCAATGTCTATCATGGTTAGCCTTCTATCGACTTCTGAAACCCCGGAGGGACTGAATGTCTCTAAATCAATCGCCCTGTATTAAGACTGGTGCCACATTGGGAAAATGTCTGTAGGCAATTGGCACATTGTTATTTACTGCAGATTTATTGTTGGTCTATGAACTGCTCATCAAGCGAAGAAATAAAGTTTTTTGTGCAGTTTGTAGTGACAATAAAAACAAATTAGGGGGGGGGGGGTCTAGGCTGAACTCGTGGACGAGCTGTCGACCTTGACAAAATTTAACCTAGTCGACAATTGGCCTAGCCGATCATAAGCTATCGATCCCGAAATTTAGTAGCAGCACCAACCCCTCGACATGTAAGTGTAGATACGATCTCTGGCGCCTGGGTTCGATGGGTATCGACTAATAAACAACGCAAATAAAGCGACATGGGCATAATATATTGGTTTTCTAGTATTCAAAAAAGCTTCTCACAAAACAAGTTTACATAATTTTACCTTCAGGTTCAATGCGAGATCGAAACCGTCGACATGCGCGAATCAAATGGTCATGGTTCATATTGGTAATCATTAATCGAACAATGGCAGCTTTCAATTCATCTTTGGTGTTATGGGGGTGTTGATTGACCTCTCTCTCCACAACGCTCCATATGTAGCAGTCCAACGGATTCAGGTCAGGAGAGTTAGGAGGCCAAATCCACAGCAAATCAGCTTCATACGGATTTTTCAGCTTGTTTAAGAGTCTTTTCGATATGAGTAGGCGGTTTTCCCGTGTTTTGTCTGAGATAAACTGACCTCTTCGCATAACATACGAGTGATATCTGATGTTTTCATGGACAACATTTCTGATTGTTCCTTCCGACACACGGAGATCTTTGGCAAGTGACCTCGTGGATGTTCTGGGATCGTCATCGATGGCCTGCTGCACTTGCTGAATAAATTCAGGTGTTCTGATGATGTCAGAGCGTGAGGCGTGCTTTTTACGCTTTGCCATCTTCGGTCTCCAACTCCTTTCGCACTTAGTAGACGAATGATCTTGCGACCTTTAGAAATCGTGATATCTGTAAATTGCCACGATTACTGCATGTCTCTTCATGATTTGTGTTACTTGATGGTCCGCCATTTTGCTTTCCGGAAACTGAAAGGATATACAATTTACTATAGTATATCCCCTGTACTGCGCCCATAGGAAGCCATGCTTTAGTTAAGGTCTGCCACGCCTATTATACTAAAGAAAAAATGGTGGACGGACTTTCAATTGGTTTCAATTGGTACTATACAGCCACTCTATGTATTCTATCTTGTTGGTGTGTCCTCAAATACCTTACGCACCCTGTAACCAAATTTATACACGTATACACTGTTGCGATCTCTTGTTTTCAGTTTGAGTTGCAGAAAAGGAGGTGACCCGGGCCACTGGCCACTATATATACACCCCCCCCCCAGTTGTATTAGATTATTTCTACCCGTCTCTTTTCGTCCTCGCTCTTGTTGTCAGTCTGAGGGTCAAGCTCAGGCCCTCTACTGGTAACATAAAAACGGGGAGACGATGATCGATGACCACCCTCTTCGAAATTTGCATGGCCCTATTGTGGTGAGCCGCCCGCAGGAAGCGCTCTCTTCTTCCCCCCCCCCCCCCCCCCCCCTCCGCGACTTGGTCCCTCACCTTGTTGACTGACTCCTTGTTGGTTATTGTCGAGTATGGTGAGGTGATTGAATTTCGTTGATGTTTTCATTCTTATGATAGCGACGAGTATATAAATGCATCCCCGTTCTTTGTGATGCAGTGTTTTTAATGCTTCTTTAGCATTTCACCACTCGTACTACACCCTTGTTAGGAAATATAGCTGCAGAATGTAGGAGTATTATGAAGTTAAACTGTTTGGATTTATCTTCCTGGTTTCGAACCTGCGACCTCATTGGAACTATTGGCTCTTTATCAGTTCCCACTTGAATTGCGTTTCGTCGACCTCTGAGTATTTATTGGCGGCAGATAGAACGATATGGGAAAAATTGGAATTGGATTTGCCTAAATGGAACGAATCGTTTTAATCGCCCTCCTGTTTATTGTTGCGCACTGATTTACGCGCCGAAATCATTTTGGGGGGAAGCTGTAAATTTGCTTTTATTATGGCGTCCGTTCGTTCGTTCGTCCTGGAATGAGTTGTGTGGGAATAATGACGAATGAGGAGAATTTTGTGTTTTCTTGTCGGAGTTGTAGTATGAAGATTTTAAAGTGCGCTCTTTTCGGTAAGAGTTCTGAGGCGGTCGCGTCGAATCGATTTTGCTCCTTTTGCCCGATCGAAATCGGCTCTTCGATTATCGTGGCTGGCTCCTGCGAGCGGGAAAGTTTTATCGTTGACTGATTGGAAAACCGAATGAAACTCACTGGACGTGAAGGTCGAGCTTGGTTCGGAACTCAAATAGTTGGTGAGTTTGGTTGGTTAGGTTGGATGGAAGTTTCATTTGACGAGTGACATTGCGGTATTCCTTTTTCTTTAATAATAATAATAATGTCGCCCACCTTCTTAAGGGAAAGTTGTTATTCTTTTTTCAAATGATAAGGTTCGAAAGCAGTTTGTGTTTGCGAAGTTCATTAGAATTATCAGTGGTGCGCGTAAATGATTTTAAGTGCTCTCTTAAGTTCGCTTTCCCTCCGGGATGTTTATGTTTGCGATCGTGAACTTTTTAATTTGGAACAGGGTTAATGACATGAATTAAAATCGGTTTGTTGGCATGCCTTTACTTTTTATTCATTTTTAGCGCTAATTAAAGCTGAATGCCTCCTCAGTTGGATTTAAAAATTTCGCAAGGTGCGTTTGTAACGCTACCGGCTGCGTTCGTGATTTTGGAAATGCCTTTTAGCGTTCGCAAAAGGCTGAATACACATTAGATGCCTATTCATTAGGTATATTAAAAAATCTTTAAATATAAAAGGCATCGACATAGGACTCTGGCGATCATTTGATGAATCTTCTCCGTTTCATCATGGCCTTTCAGATATTAGGCCTCCACATCGCGTATCACTTCAGTGCTTTCCTTCGTGTCAGCGGAAGTTTAACTTTTTAACGCTTGAGGGGGATCATCAGGGAAATCCTATGGGGAATTCAAGGTAAAATTTTAAGTCAGATAAAGTAGCATGAGCACAAGAGTATATTGTAATTCTTTACCCCTGAAGAGCGCCAAATAAGCCATAGAGATAAACAACTTGCGGTCAAAAGTTGAAAATGCCTCGACACGCGATTTCAAGCCACACTCTTAATATTTTTTATACATAAGCTGCACTCTTCATATTTTTCGTGCAACACCGCACTTTTCATATTTTTTTCGTACATAAGCCGCACTCCTAATATTTTTATAGTAAAAGGCCGTACTTTTCAATTTTTTCATACACAAGCTGCACTTTTCAATTTTTTCATATTTTTTCGTACATAAGCCGCACTCTTAATATTTTTTCGTAGAAGGCCGCACTTTTCAATTTTTTCATACGCAAGCCGTACTTTTCATATTTTTTCGTACATAAGCCGGACTCTTAATATTTTTTCGTAGAAGGCCGCACTTTTCATATTTTTTCGTATGTAAGCCGCACTTTTCATTTTGTTCGTACGAGGTGGTTATAATTAAAATTCCCCATTTCTTCGGGATGTGCAGACAGCGTTATTGCACGCATAGTGATGAAAGTTTATTAGCTACGCAGAGCATAGGAAAGAGAAATCTAAGGAAATATTTATTAGTGCATATGGTTGCCACCAGGGGAAAAAGTGTTGCCATATGCAAAAGTGCAAAACGTCTGTGAACAACCAATCTGCAGAGGGCGTTATTTCATTATTGTGACTTCCCCCTTTCTTACTTTAACGGGTCCTAGGATAGTGTCGCCAGGTTCGGTATTCAGATTGTCAGGAAAATGAATAGCGTGCAATACGTAAAGGCAAAAATGGACAAGATTTTAATTCATGGAATACATAAATTAGAATATAATCAATATACAAGCTTATACTAAGGGCTTTGCGTTATGTTCAGAATTCAGTCTTGTTCACAGTACTTAACTTCTCTAACGTCTGAATTAAGCTCAGTATGAGAAATTGGCTGGAATTAGCTGCAGTCTTTCCGAGTAAGGCCATAAAATTGCGGCGTCACTCATCCCTTGAAACGTCTGTCAAACCTCGGCAATACTAGGAATGAAAGTGGCCATCCGAATCCAATTATGCAGACCATCCATGCGATATAGCTCGCAGTAACTCTGGATCAGCTGTGGTCCTTTGAGAAGCGCGGTTGGGGTTGCCGTTACATCGCATCAGCTTTGACATCAAAAGCATCATAAATTGGAATCTCGACGATCTCTGAAGAGCTGTACATCTCATCAGAATGGCATCGAAGAAAATTGGTTAAGTCATGCTAAAGGACGCACGTCATCTACGTCTGGAGCCATCCAAGTGTGACTGAGTGAAAAGTAGCTATGCTGAAGGACATTGCAGAAAGGGAATAAGACAACAAAGCCAAATGCAGCTTTTTTTATACAATCAATTGAGAACTTGAGCACTTTTACTCGGAATGCTTTCTGCCAGAGTGCATTGTGTCTGCCAGGAAATTTTGTGGTGGTGGAGTTATGGTGTAGGGGTGTTTCAAATATTACATTGTTGGGCATTGGTGGTTATTACGGAATGGAACCCTGTTACTTCCAAGATGACAGTGGTTGTTTTATAGCCAGAAGAGATGGCGTCGCCAGATTTTGAGAATTCTGAAATTCCAGACAAAACTGGTTTCGTGGTTCCAATTTGGGGAACTATTCTCCAAGAATGTTGTGCTGACGGCTTCAGCCTGTCAAGTTAGGCTTCACTGCATAAGTCGCGGGTTATATAAGCGAAAATTAGTTAATACGCGGGAGAATGTGGAAAATATTGTTTTGTTTATGATGATGATAATGGTAATGAATATTGTTCTGGTTTCTAGTATTATTAGATTTAGAAACTTTGTCCTCTAAGTGGTCGTATTCTTCAGAAAACTATGGAAATTTGTAATTGGCTATTAAGCGCTGAATAATTAAGAGGAGCAAAGCCAGAGCGCCTTGGAAATGCAATGCTCCCCCTGGGAAGGGCACCTCCGGAGCGTTAATGAAGAGGCTAATAGATAGGACCGTTGGTCGAGTTATTCAGGGCGATGACGAAAAAGCTAATTTGGCCCTCTCCAGTTAGGCATTTCGGTCCAGACCCATTAAGACGTGTTGGTTTGAGCGCTGTCTCGAGGGAGTGATTATGACGTGACGCTTATGAGTTGTTCGTGTTGTGCTGCCTCTCATCGATGGCGATCTTTTGTCGGCGTGACAGTCGCAGATAATTAGAAGGGAACGCTGTTGCTGCTGCTGTTGTTGTTGCTGCTTCGAGTTGGTGTGGTGGGGTTTCGGGTGGGGGGTAGGGACGAGCGTGCGCGAGGAGAGACACTCGAACGACAATGTCGCATTTTCCATCTTCATTATCGACGAACTGATCGACTTGACAGCAGCCGATGCCATGCGACATTTGCTTCGACTCCCTCGTCGTCGTGCACGAGATTATGAATACACATTCCGCGAACCCACTCGTTGCCAATCTATTAGGTTCCTCGAGCTTTGTTATTGTGTGTATAAGGAGTTATTTTTATGGGAATAATTTGCTCAGGGGGTTGTGTTTGTGTTTTGGCAGGTGGTGTTTTAGAAAATGGGAAAGTTTGGGAGGTAAAACGTGCGTACAAGTTTCACGAGAACCTTTTATATGTCCCTCCGCTTCAGTTCCTGGTTCTGTTAGATATAGGAACAGTCGGGAAATCATGAATGTCCAATGAGGATTTATTCATTGAAGAAAATGGGAAAGAACTCGAGTGTGGAAGCTTGAGCTAATCGCGCTGATGTTGAAAGATTTCTCTTTATTTGGAATGTTTGCGTCATTCAATAACCGGCGAAGTACTCAACCCTATTGTGGTGGTGGTGGTAGTGCTTGAGCTTGTTGGAAAACACTGTAGCGTGTTTCCTGGATAGAAGTGAAGTGTAACGTATAGCTCCAACTTGTCTGGAAGGGTCTTATAGCCTTGTTATGCTATATATCACTTGCGTTTGGGAGGAGAATCGGGTATCATTTCCCTGATTGGTTCTCGTATCTGTCGTCGAGGAGAGAAGGGAGAAAACAAACACTTCCGAAGGAAAGGCAAACAACACTCGCTGAAGCTGTTTGAAGTTATCAGTTTTTGAAGTGCGTGTTAGTTGAGTTCTCCATCTATGCAGTTGAGTGACGGATCTTACTCGTTTAAATCTTTGTTAGTTTTACTGCTTTCCTAGAACTTTACTGGTTTTTTTTTTATGAATTGGAAATTTATTCTAGCAGTTTGGGTTCCTTCAAAGGGGTTCGCTATTCGTTTCTGGCGATGATGATGATGATGATGATGATGATATAAATGATGCTGCTTCAGAAGTAATAAACCATTAAGGAATGACATAACCAAGTACCGAAACATTAAACTAAACCATTCGCGGAACTATATTTTTATACAGCTCTATGTTAACATTGTAAGTTTATAATGGACCATAAAGATACCATTACACCACGTACCTTTGAACCAATTCCAAGTCGTTTGATATATTACATGCCATATTTTAGCATGGAAAGTTCCAATGAACCATAATGGTTCAACTAAAGGAACAGGTTACTTGAAACCAATTTGGATTATCATTAATTTTACGTTATATTCATTCAGGACACATCATTCCAAGTCGTTTGATATATTACATGCCATATCTTATCATTGAACATTTTTGAGGGTGTCATAAGGGTACCATTAGAGCACGTGCCATTTTTTCGATTACAACCATTTTCATTTCCTGAACCATATTTATCAATTGGGAAAAAGAGTAACTTATATCCGCTTCTATCTCATCATTACGATTTGTTTGATATATTACTTAATATATCTCTCCATTGAAAATTGCTAGGTGGGGTCGTGAAGGTACCATTTCCGCACGTGCTATTGAACCGATTTAGATAAGATTTGTGATTGGTTTGTGCCATGAACCATATTCATCGACTGATGAAAACAGATTTTGAAAATCTTTCATAGCCTCGGAGGAGTTAGAGTTACAGACAGACAGACACGTTTCACAACTCTTGCCAGCACATTGGCGTAAGCAACAGCGTTGACTCCGAGACCTTGATGGAAGAAATGTGGAGGCATCACGTCGCCTTCACTGCTCACGATGCTCAGAACCATCACTTAGGCTGGAAATTTCGAATGCATGACGGTTGGAACTTCCTGGGGGGAGGGTTGACACAGTCCTCGATCATTTCGGCGGTTCACCTTCTGATCTTGCACGAAGTTTTTCTCATTGGAGAAGAACCACAGCATTCCTGGTTCCTCCGGATGCTTCTGTTTATTGAGGAGGCGGTTGGCCATGTCCAGTCAAATCTTATTGGTTGTCTCGGCTATGAGTTTGCCCGTCCGCAACACATGCGACTTGTAACGGAGGTCTTCATGCACCACACGGCGAATGGTCACCTCATTAACCTGCAGCTCCCTCCTGAGTGCCGTTATGGACTTCCCAGGGTCCTCATCGATTGCAGCTTGGACAGAACGGATGAATTCCGGCGTCCTGATATTTATTTATAGGCCCACTAGGCCCATGAGTATAATACCTACTTCCGCATTTTTTGAGGTAGAAGGTTAAAATTCGGAATGTAGCTTACTATGGGCATGGGCAGCTTCACTGTTTAGTTTGGTTTTGATTGGCCCATTGGGGTCGGAGTTTCGGGGGCGGAAATTAGAGGGGACCAAAATGTCTATGCGTATGCTGATTCCTCCTCTAAGCAAGATCAACATTACTATGAAGTTTGGGCCAAATTGTCCCAATGGGGTCGGAATTGTGAGGGGTGGCAGTTACTTGGTTTTTAGAACTATGGCAACATATGGCATGTGATATATCATTCGATCGGAAATGATGAGAAACGAAAGAAGGTAAAGCTCTTTTTCATTTTCTAAATATTACGTTCGAGAAAATCAGTTTTTCGATTAAAAAATGCGGGGTGGGGGTTGAAAAGTGCAGATAAAAGGGTAAAATAGATGACCTCGGCGCTTCCGCTACTTTTCCTATACCTTCCTCGGGAGGATTAATTTCTTGTTATGTATAGAAGAATCCGACAACTAATCTGGCAGTTAAACAACAGTGAGAGGGTTCCAAGCGTAGAATGTTTAATCGGCAGATCTGAATCTAGTGCTAAAATTCTGCGTGCATCTAAACGCGCTGCTTATGTGTTTCCATATAAGCATCTAAACAAGGGCAGCGAAATTCGCAGAAACTGCCGTTTTAGGCAGAAAATGACGTCATTTGACGCGAACCCACCTTAATAAATCAGATCTAAATAAATAACATCTGGAAAGTGATTCACCTTGATTTGGTGGCAAATGCATGAAGAGTCAAAAGTTATAACTCGTTGGAGTGATCATTCCAAATGGAAATTACTGTAACTGAATAACAGGACAGCGTCTTTGTTAGTCCTGTTTACAATCCTTTCAAATGTACATGTTGGGTTAGGTTAGGTTAGATGTCTCTGTAAACATGGCTTGTAAGGATAACCTGAGACATCATTTCATTTATTTTCTATACTTCTTAAAGGAATTCCACTTTGAAATTTGGGTGGCCGGTAGAACATTGGAAAAATAGAGGCTACTGCTGCACTGTAGTAAATTGTATGTCCTTTCCGTTTCCGGAAAGCAAAATGGCGGACCATCAAGTAACACTAATCATGAAGAGACATGCAGTAATCGTGGCAATTAAGGCAGAGCACAGCGATTTAGAGATATTTTTCTAAAGGTCGCAAGATCATTCGTCTACAAAGTGCGGAAGGACTTGGAGACCGAAGATGGCAATGTTGCACCAGTAGCAAAGCGTAAAAAACATGGCAAAACACCCGAATTTATTCAGCAAATGCAGCAAGCCATCGATGACAATCCCAGAACATCCACGAGGTCACTTGCCAAAGATGTCCATGTTGTCGGAAGGAACAATCAGAAATGTTGTCCATGAAAACTTCAGATATCACTCAGTTTATGTCAGACAAAACACGGGGAAAACGCCTACTCAGATCGCAAAGGCTCTTTAACAAGCTAAAAAATCCCCCGTGTGAAGCTGATTTGCTGTGGACTTTGTCCGATGAAAAAAACTTTGACCGGGATCAGAAGGTGAACAGAAGAAATGACAGATGGTTATGTGCAGACCCTTCGGAAGTGCCACGAGTCATGCACACGAAGTTTCCTGCAACTGTCATGGTTTTAGGGGTTGTCAGCAGTGAAGGACATGTGAAAGAACACGAAGAAGTAAAAGACGATGGTGGGTTGGCTCTTTACTTCAAAATCGAGCGAATAAAGAAGGGCGAGTTTAGAAATCTACTACATGAAGCGCGAGTCTACGATCGAGACTCCTTTCAATATTACCTTGGCATGTCTCCTGAGGTGTATGATGAGTTGCTGCAAATTGTGGAGCAAAGATTGTACAGATTTAATATTCCGTGTCTCTATATCGAGAATTTTTTGAATCGTAAAGAACTGGTTATGTTTGTACTTCTAGAATTACCTCTGCAGAAACTCGTCTTCGCACATTTTTTGTTCAGGAGTCGCCATTTTCATGAAGCGATTGAAAGCTGTATGATTGGTGGATTTTGTCATGTGATCCGTTTAACGCATCCTAACGGATTGAAAAGTTCAATCCGAGTTAACTCTGATTGGTTGACCTTGAAACGCATACGCACGCAAACGCAGACAACGCGTCTTTGAAAACCCGGCTTAAAAGTTACGCTGCGTAAAAGTTAACTCTGCGGTCTACGTTGAGACCCTTGAAACAACTGTTAAGCCTTGGATAGACACGATATGCAACGGAAGGCCTTACGTGTTTCAGTAAGACTCTGCCCCAGCACACAAGTCTCGCATGACACAGGAATGGATGACCGACAACTTCCATGATCACGTAACCCCTAACCTTTGGCCTCCTAACTCCCCTGACTTGAATCCGTTGGACTATTACGTATGGAGCTTTATGGAGAGAGATGTCAATGAACACCCCTATAACACCAAGATGAATTGAAAGCTGCCATTGTTGGAGTAATGACCAATATGAACCATGACCATTTGATTCGTGCATGCCGACGGTTTCGATCTCGCACTGAAGCAGTTATAGAAGCTGAAGGCGGATTCATTGAATAGATTCCGTTGCTCATATGTTTCGATAATAAAGTTATTGTCTCGAATTATATCTCTGTTTTCTTTCTTGACGTGAATCTATCGCTCAAATACCTTACGTACCCTGTAATAGACCACACAATGAAGGAAAAGCAAGAATAGGCTGCTCTTGAAGGCATTGTTGCAACAAGATCATGAAGCTGTTGACAGTTCTGCAGTGGGTTGCAACATTCCCCACAGTTTTCTATCAGATTATTGTCTGGCGAATGGTGAAAGCCAATCCATGACGCATACTCCATTCTGCAGAAACTGTTCCCAGGTTGTTTTTGCTGTATGATGAAAGATCCACCAAGATTTTCTCCAATAGGTAAGATAGGCAAGATTTTGTGACACAGACCTTTTGGAAATGTCACCGGTCACCTTCTGGAAGTTACCATGTTGCAATGTGTTGTCTTATGATCAGAAAATGTGTCGATAAGGCAGGCCCTGGTCTGATCTTTTGAAATGGCTGTTCAATTGGAAGTCGAATGTTCGTTATGCTTTGAATTGAATGGGAAATACTCGAGTTGACATTCTGGGTTAATCTATGAAGCGCTTGTCCTCATTTTCGATTCGATTATCAAGAAGACTTTTGAGCGCGTCACCGGAAATGAGCCGTTTACTTCAAAATGTTTGCACTTCCGGTGGCTTGGATGAGGACTTTATTGACTGAAAGCTTCAAAACGCAATATGACAAATGGCGAGAGGGGAGTGTCGAGGTTCTCGTGATTTATATACGCCATTCTCCGTTTAGGATTCAATTAATTTTGCGATTTATTATTAAAGGGGGCTTGAGATGGAAAGTTTGACGTTTTCAAGTGGATGCGCTCGCTCTTTGAGCTTGGGTCACTGTTCTGAGGGTTGCTGGGAAATGAGAAGTTTTTTTGATGTCGACAAATCTCTCGAGTGCTCCTGGTTGATTGGATGGCGTGTTTCATCCACGCACTCTGCTGGGGATTCTTTAATTTTCCACCCATTCGATTTGTGATTGGCTCCTCGAAGGTAGGGACTCGAACTGAGGGCGAAGATGGTGATGGTTCATATTTATTGCCTTCCAATACCCACTCTGTAGGTTTTATTGTGGAATTCGAGCGGTTGTTTTAATACACATCAAAGGGCAAAAGTTATTGGATAGCTGCTCAGAAATGTGTCATCGGCCCCCACAAGAGATTGGAAGACCTCTGGTGAGATGTTGAGCCATTGCACTTTAGTATTGTTTGGTGATGGATCAACGGGATTGCTCCTCAAAGGAGATCTGCACAATTTGGGTTCGATGACATTGCTGGAAGGTACACAAAGTCCATGAAGGGGAGACTGTCGAGTGATGTGTCTAGGAGAACCAACTTACCCAATCATGCTACGCAAAAGTGTCCCTCACCAGCCATGGACCCAACTCTTCAAGAAGGCACTGGTAGGGTGTCATGTGAAATGTCTTCCAGAAGGTATTCCCGGTACGCCAGCACACCGGATATACTATCACACGAGGCTAGAAGTACAGGGTCCCACCTAAATAAAACTGATACGCTATGGATGGAACTAATAATTTCGATTGCGGATACTATTAAGAATGGGGGGGGGGGGGACTTTTGTCACCATCTTGGAAGACGCTCATTTTGGATACAACTCCGAATTTTCAAATGGGAAGGGGGTCATGTGATATATGAAATTCAGGTGCGATTTCCTCACAAACACATTGGTGGTGTTGCTTTTTTCGTATCTTTACTCATTCTTGAGAGATCAGTTTTTTTGGTCAGACATAATATCCGCATTCACCACAACGACTGGTTCAATGTGTTGCCCGCCTTTTCTGATTGTGAAATCCGCTCTGATAAGCTTGTGTGGTAGGCTGCTTGAAATGTTTAATGTTTAATATCTTCTCTGCATACACCAGAGTCTTTTAGTGACCCCACAGGTCAAAATCAAATGGGGTCAATTCCGGGAAACTAGGGGGCCACTCTACTGGTTCATGTCGCCAATTCTACGATTGTGAAATTGGTCTTATGGCGATTGGTCTAAATTTCGATTGGTCCAAATTCCGATATCTCCAAATAACGATTGGTCCAGATACAGTTTGGTCTAAATCCCGATCGATCTAAATTACGATTGGTCTAAACCCTAATGGGTCCAAATTCCGATATGTCCAAATAACGATTGGTCCTGATCCAGTTTGGTCCAAATTCCGATTGGTTTAAACTCTAATGGGTCCAAATTCCTATATGTACAAATAACGATTGGTCCTGATCCAGTTTGGTCCAAATTCCGATTGGTCTAAATCCCGTTTGATCCAATTTCCTAGTAGTCTAAACTCCGATATGTCCAAATAACAATAGTCTAAATCCCGTAGGGTCCAAATTCCGATTGATCTAAATTCCGATTAGCCCTAATTCCTGGTGTTCTTAACTCTGATGTCACAATAACGATTGGTCTAAATTCCGATTGGTCCTAAAAACTGATATGTCCAAATAACTATTGGTCTGAATCCCGTTGAGACCAAATTCCTATTGGTCTAAATCCCGATTGATCTAAGTTCAGATTGTTTTAAATTCGATTGGTCTAAATTCCGATATGTCCAAGTGATGATGGTCTAAATACCGTTCGGTCCAAAACCCGATTGATCTAAATTCCGTTTGGTCCTAATTCCTAGTGGTCTAAACTCCGATATGTCACAATAACGATTGATCTAGATCCCGTATGAACCAAATTTTGATCGACCTAAATCCCAATTGATCTAAATTCCGATTGGTCCAAATCCCTAGTAGTCTAATCTCCAATATCTCCAAATAGCGATTGGTTTAAATCTCATTTGGTTCCAATTCCTAATGGTCTAAACTCCGATGTGTCCAAATAAGGATTGGTCTAAATTGTGTTTGGTCCGAATTCCGATTGATCTAGATTCCTAGTGGTCTAAACTCTGATATGTCCAAATAACGATGGGTCTATATCCCGTTTAGTCCAAATTCCAATTGGTCTAAAAGGAGACTAAAACGACTGAATTCAACTTAATTTTCTCGTTTTCAGTGAAAATTTTTCTATTGAGAATTAGACCAATCGGTATTTAGACCAATCGCAGTTAGACTAATCGTCCTGAAGTGTGTGAAATTGCAAATTCTGATACTCCCTGACTATCTTGTAAGAATTCTGGATAGGTTCCATCTTGAACATCTGAAACAGGCTTGTCAGAGTGTTGACTCCAATGTGCACCTGAACGTTCAAAGTGCTGTTTAGGATGAGCCCATATCGTGATGTGTAGGTGTCAGCCTACTGCAATCCTATGAACTTTCGGTCTTTTGGGTGCAGTGTCTT
Organism: Rhysida immarginata; assembly: GCA_023313115.1. Classification (NCBI taxonomy): domain Eukaryota; kingdom Metazoa; phylum Arthropoda; class Chilopoda; order Scolopendromorpha; family Scolopendridae; genus Rhysida; species Rhysida immarginata. Next base: position 396,976 of record JAHWFO010108699.1, read on the forward strand.
CAAAAGCGGAGGTCATCCTGAAGATTACTTTGTTTCATCAGAGGAAATTGGCGTTTGCTTTGTATTCGCCCCGACCTTACCCCCTCCCATTAAATTTTGGCTGCTTTGTCACTTGATGAATGGTTGCCCTGTTTTTTTGGTCTGGGTCATGATGATGATATTGTGGGTGGGAAGGAAATGAAAGGTCGGCATTAAATGTGACGACAAATCGGAGGAAAATAAATGGAGAATTGAGAGCAGGCGAGAAAAGGAGACAAAAGGGTTCGCATTTGTCAATGTCAGGCCTAATGAAATGTGAAATTCAATTATAGAATGAGAGGAGTAATGATTCTTCTCTTTTTAGGCTTGGTGGGTGGGGGGCGTCTCTGTTTGTATCTCTCTTCCCAAGACTGACGACTGTGTTTCGTCGACCGGAATTAAGGCGTTGTTTTTACTCGATTTACCAATCCTGGTTTTTGGAGGGAAAGTTTAGATAAAAAAGCCTCCTGCCCTCAAGCACGTTTTCAATTTATCTTGCTCCTCCACTCTAACATTATTGCTATCGGGGTCTTTAAAGACGGAGCTCATCTCGAATCCGCTCGATAAATAGAACCCCCTCCTCCGCAGTAGTAAACAAGGCGATTGAGGTTGTGAAGCTGGGGCCTCGTTTATCTCGCGCGTTTGTTTAAGGTGCAAAAGTCACGTCTGTGGCTCGTAAGTTTAGCTTATCAACCGGTATGGGCAGCTGGGTTGGGGCTGAGATGCATACGGGATGAGGTGGTGGGCGAGTTTGTTTCGAAAGGCTTTGCATTGAAGTGAACTGAAGTGATGGCTGGATGAGATCGAGAAGGGCTGAATTAGGTAGCCTTAAAAGAGCTGCGCGCGATCTGGATTCGAACCAGGGCCTTAGGAGTATTAGCTCGTCGCCTCTGCCTGCTGGGTGCTGGCTTATCACTGGGCTTCCACTTTGGCTTCTTAGGAGTGAATATAACTTCTGAATATGAGTATACCCTTTCTCTTCGGATGTTTATTTTGTAATCAATTTTTCTTACTGTTATATATTCCGTATGAGAAATTAGTTGCATATGTTGCCGACAGGTGGCGCTGTACGTAGCGTACTGATATTTCGTTCTTTGCTTGCGCCAGCTCTGTTCTGTGAAAGGTGCACATCTTGAATCGGTTGTGACGTGGTTGCAATAGCTGCTTACAAAGAGTTTATAGCCTATTTCGCGGACACTACACTGCGATTACAGCGTATAGCACCACCTGTCGGCAAGATTTGTTATTAATTTTGAAACTTCCTTGCTTTTGTGCACATTTTTTCCAGCGTTCTGGGAGCATCTGGATACATCTTCTGTGCACATTTTTCCAGGCTGATGTCGAAACCACGTCAGGACAGCCTTTTTCACTTCCTCATTGGAACCGAACCTCTGCACTCCCAAATGGTGATAGTCAGTTTGGCGGTGTGTGGTCTGGCATTGTCTTGCAGAAAACAAACACCACTGGTAAGGAGTCCTGGTCGCTTTTTCCTTAGCAGGGACATCCTCAAAATGTCACAGTAGTAGGGTGCATTTAGGGTTCGGCGTTCTACCAGAAAATTGATATGATGGATGCCATAAATGTCCCAGAATACAGTCGCCATCACTTTCGTTGCCAGCGGTGTCTTCTTGAATTTCTTGGGTCATTGTGAGGCACTGTGTCGCCACTCCATGTTCGCGCGCTTGCTTTCAGGAGTATGGTGATGAATTTGTCTCGTCGGTGATCACAACACGCCTTAATGCCTAATGAACTGTAAGGGGTGGTTTAACACGAAACCGAAGTGGTTATACGAGAAAACGGAAGTGGTTATACGAGAAACCGAAGTGGTTATACGAGAAAACCGAAGTGGTTATACTAGAAACCAGAGCACTGCGACTTTATGAGTCTATTGTACTATCCCCAATTAACGACTGCCACAGGAAACAGTAGCAGCCGGGACCGACGGCTTAACGTGCCCTCCGAAGCACGGGGGGCGATGGACGTTTCCAGGCGGTCACCCAACCTGTAATTAACCGCGCTCAAGGTTGCTTAACTCCACCAATACGTTAAAAAAGGCGAGACAACCGAGCTACACCTGCCCCCACAACACGCCTTAGGAAGCTGTCACTTTCCCTGTCCTATGGCTGCAGCAGCATGGAATAGATTTCCACCTGGGTGGTTTTGTGATCCTCGGAGAGTTGCTTAGGGACCCATCTTGTTGAATTTCAGCTTATCGCGGATGATGGTCTCCACACTGCCAGTGCTGATGTTCAGTATTGAAAGCTATTCTCGAACAAAAATTCGCCTGTTGCGCCCTTTTTGTGTGGATCAACCGGGTTTTCGTAGAGAAACGTCGATAACTGTGTTTTTTCAGACGTAAAAAAAAAACACCGTCTGTCCCACCTCCCCCTTCCCTAAGACTGCGATGCCTATGTGCTAATGAATTGGCTGCTCCAAGGTTAACTCTCGAACAGATTATGTAATTTAAGGTTAAGATGTGCAATTGCACTTAGAGTTTGTCTTAGCAATGTTAAGCCAAGCAGACTGTTCCTGACCGGGTGTGCTAATGCACTTGCTCAGTGTAGTCTATGAATGAAACATAGGTTGTTGAATCCCTAACTATTGGGTTCCAAGCGTATCAGAGTGTACTTGATATTCTGGAAATACTTGACAACGCGTTTGGAAGGTGTCTGGGGTAAAGCGTTTCGTGAACTGATTGACATTTTTGTAAAGTGATGGGGTTTCAGTTTTCCTCTGGTGTACGTTGCTGTAGTCAGCGAGTGCAAGAATACATCTTTTGTTGTCTTACCGGGAGCCTGGTCTTTAAGTTAAGGAACAACCCAACTCTACGTGTAGCGTGTAGGATGGTTAGTAAAGGGGTTACCCCAGATGTCCGCTGAAAGCATATGTCATGCAATATAGCACCTAATGTTTATGCCTATTTTTTGGAAATTAATTCGTTTGATTCTTATTTACTTGAGTGTCGATTAGTTTTAGATTCTGAGTCGCCGTCTTTATTCCCCACCCCCACCCCACCCCAAGTCGTTTCACCTCCGCACGGTAGGCAGTTGCCGTTGCAGATGTGCGTGTCGGCGCCTCTGGGGGTGGACGCAACATCCCAAAATAGGTTTCTCAGTTTTCAGAATTTAGGCTATTTTTTTGCAACTTTTCCTACTTTTTAATCTTAAGTTTGAAGTGGCAGCCCTGTGATGGATGGGATGCCCATCGGCGTGGTCTACGAAAACAAAAGAAGGTTCAAATGAGTCAAATGAATGGTGGTTCAGTCATGGTTATGGGCTCGTTTCCTCTATGGGTAAAAATGATCTGGTTGATGGTCGAATAAATTTTTTGGTGTGTAAAGGGCTCCTAGAACAACAATTGGAGCTTATGTGGAGATTCTTGGAATAAAATAAAAATTGGGACTTTACAACTATACAATGCTTCCTGCTCAAACATGGTGAAAGTTCATTAACTTAAATGAGCACTAACTAGAAATAATGGAGAAGACATGGCTTCATGTAAATCGTATTAACGAGCACGTACCCCAGACTTCAATTAAAAATGTATGAGTAATTTTTCTTTGTCTTAAAGTTTCCCCCCACCCCTACCCCAAGGTGTGATGATGTTGAAACTAACATCGTCTTAATATATCTCGAAAATTTTTTTGCGTCAAAAGCTTTTAAGTCATTTGGCTTGGGGTCATGTTTAACATGCTTACCCGGTTAGAGCCTTTACATAGGCTAGAATGTATTTATTTTAGAAACAAGGGTATTATCAAAAAGGCAGTAGCTGTGAGAAAAGAAAAGCCTTGAGCACCTGGTTCAACTTTAAGAAACTGAAGTTCCTGGTTCGAACCCAGGCTGTGGAATTTTCTTTCCTATTTTCATCAATAAACGCGTTAAAGCCAGAGCCCGAAGACATTCCATATTCTTTTAACAATAATGAAGCTGAGCTCATATTAATTATGAAGCTCAAATTATTAATCAGTGATTAACATTGAGTGTTTAAGAAGAGCTTCTTTAATATGTGAATTCCAGTTTTATCGATTTGAAGCAAATTTTTAACAAAGCGGTACTGTTTAACATTCAGCGCGTATTTATGCCGAATTAAGCGACTGCAGCTGGAATAGCAAATCGAATAAAGAATTATTTAATTTGTTAATTGATTTACGCGAATGATGACTTCATGGTGGGGATACTCGAATGTGCTTTTCTTTAAAGAAGAAGTGCGCATTATCGATTTAGAGTCTCGTGAAGGAGTTCATTTTCTCGTGATCGCCTAGACTCGAACCCGTTAAGGTGATGATAAGCAGTTGTAATATTTGCTGATGTTCTTTCTTGGCCATTATTTTGCTCTGGCGTGACATTTTTTTTTTTTTTGCTCGTCATTTCCTTTTTGTCTTCATCGCCGGAGCTAGGGTCTTCATTAAACGCCGCCAGATATTGTAGTCATAACGGGGCAGCCAGAATTCCAGCGGTGATGTTTTCGGGCTAAGCAAAAGCGACTCTGCTGCGAGAGAATGAGAATTTGGTTTCGTATCTAATGTCGTCGCTTTGTCTCTTGCAATTCGTATCGCAAGGAGTCTCTTGGCAGGTAGTCGATGATAGTAACGTGGAGTTGAAAGCGTTTGCCATATATGGACGTTATTATGAAAATCTGAGATAGCTCGAGAGGAGAGTGGAGATAAGAGAGTGCGAAATAGATTTTATGAAAATTGTGTTGGCAGAGTGCAGA
>JAHWFO010108699.1:401716-430789 GCA_023313115.1 Rhysida immarginata
CAAACGAGTCCGACATCTGTGCATGCGTTCTGCTGTCTGCTTGGGTGCCGCTTTAACGGATACGCTCTAACGCTTCGCTGAAAACGCGCCTTTATACACGCTTGCGTCTTATATTCGCATGCGTCTTATGTAGATGTTTATGATAATGTTTGTTACTTTGACGTGGATTGTTTTTGATTAAATGGTTCGTCGTTAAAATTTCAAAGCACTTGACTGAAATTATTCATTTATGCTTGTAATTTAAGTTTGTAAATGATGGATGTTTGTTGACTTAGATGTAGCAAATGTGAAATGTTGTTTGTGATGTATTAGTAAGTTTCTCTGGGTTTAGCTTTTGCTCTTACCTTTCCAAGCCTCGGGTATAAATAGCAAAGTAATTGGGGAGCTGTAAACGACAGTTGCTTTGATATCTGGCCTCTGAAGAGAAAGTAATCTCTCCTCAAGGGAAGTCGGCGAGCGATTGAATAACGTTCTCTCTCGCTCTTGTGGGAAGAGTTGGCGATGAATGGGAAAGAGAGAGCGTTAATGCTGGCGAAGAGAGTTTGGAGCTGGAAGGAGTGATCACGTGACGGCGTAAAAGTTTTGTATCTGACTGATTGCTTACGTCGCTCGAATGAGGAAGGAGGCGGAAAGGGAAAAATAGGAGATGGAATACAAAGATTGCGGTGACCCTCTTGGAATCCTTAATGGATTGGTTGGGTGTTATTGTGTTGTTGGGTGTTGTATTCAGAGCAGTTCGCCGGGGAATTTGGAGAGGGGGTAGGGAAATAATAAAACGGTAGCGGGCATGCGTTGCATAAAGGTTTACCTCAGATCGATATTTTATCCGTGGCAACGTCTACTTATATCTGGGGATATTAGAAACGGAAGAAGGAAGAAGAGGGTTCATGCGAGCCGAACGAATTAAAGTAGACAGTGAAGCACAGAGGTGAAATGTGAAGTTGACAGATGGATATAAGCGTGTGCACGTCTTTAAACGAGGGTAGCCGTCTTTTTTTTAGTTTTGTACAGACTATTCTTGTTGGCTATCTTCAAAGGTACCCGAGCTTTTTTCAAGGCTTCGCATCAGTGAGTACCGAAAACGAATATCTTACAGTTCGTACTTGGAATGAAGAAATAGGAGAAGAATTCAATTCTGTATGGTAGGTGGACAGATGGGTTTGTTTTTTTTTTGTTTTTTTGTTTGGATCAAGTACTCTGATGTCCGATCAAGGTGGATCTCCTAAAAATATTACAATTGGGCATGGCCATTTTTCTTTAGAATGGAATTCAAAATCGAGTTTTTGATAGTTTTTCCACGCAAAAAAGGAGAATTTAACTCAAGATGGAGTTTTTGGTAGTTTTCCAAGCAAACTGTACTCCACATAGCTCTTAATCACGTTTTTGGTAGTTTTCGTGCAAAAAGTACTCCACATAACTCTTGATCAAATTTTTGTTAGTTTTCACGCAACAAGTGAATTCAACTCGAAATCAAATTTTAGGTAGTTTTTCGCGCAATTAGTGAATACAACTCAAAATCAAGGTTTTATTTTTACTTCCTTGTACTAAGTAAACAAAGTACAGGGTGATTACAAAAGAACTTCACACTTTTAAAAATTTCTTACATCAAAGCTATTGAGAATGTAGACACACCACATACGGATTCTTAAAGAAAAACTCTTTAAGTTTATTGTGACACAGTTAAAGATGTTCAATATGCCCCCCTGTAGTCGAATTCGTCCTAAACCCGCATTAACGTGTGTCCATCAATCCCACGTATCGCTACCGTAATGCGTTCTTTCAGCTCGTCTAGGTCGCGGGGAAGGGATAGGGTGAAGGTGTGAGGTCGGGGCTCCGCGGTGGCCACCTTGCAAGTTCCAGATTATTGTTTGCTGGACCAATCCACCGCTGTGATTTCTTTTTATGGGGGTGTGTAAAGGACAAGGTCTTCACCCTACCCCTTCACCGTGACCTAGACGAGCTTAAAGAACGCATTACGGTAGCGATACGTGGGATTGATAGAGACATGTTAATGCGGGTTTGGGACGAATTCGACTACAGAGGGGCATATTGAACATCTTTAACTGTGTCACAATAAACTTCAAGCGTTTTTCTTTACGAATCCGTATGTGGTGTGTCTATATTCTCAATAGCTTTGATGTAATAAATTTTTAAAAATGTGAAGTTCTTTTGTAATCACCCTGTATTGTATTCGCGAAAAATTTCGGTTTTCAGTTTTCAAGGGAAATATACATTTTGAACATCCCGGAATCCATTTTGACATGTTTCGTCGTGACGTCTGTTCGTACGTGCGTGTGTTTATCTCGCATTTCTCAAAAACGGTTGGGCGTAGAATGTTGAAATTTTGTATTTAGAACTGTTGTAACATGTAGTTGTGCACCTCGCATTTTGGTTGCAATCGGCTGGGCCAAACACGATTTTTGGTCGTTTCCCCAACTGATTTCTTTTCACGTCTATGGAGTTTTGATTGCGTTGAGCAGTTTTGTTTCCCAAATTTTGTTTCAACATTTGGAGTTTTAGACAACAAAGAGAGACGGAAATTCGGGTGTCAAGAATAAAATGAGATTTTTTCCCAAAAAAAGCATTCAATAAAGTTTCGTACAAGGGAGTCTTCTGCTGCCCACAACAGATTTTTTACTTCCTTGTACAAAGTAAAGGAAGTATTGTAATCGCGAAAAATTTCGGTTTTCAGTTTTCAAGGGATATATACTTTTTGAAAAGTTTCGTACGTGTGTGTGTGTGTGTGTGTGTGTGTGTGTGTGTGTGGGGTTGTATCTCGCATTTCTCAAAAACGGTTAGGCATAGAATGTTGAAATTTTGTATTTAGGACAGTTGTGACATGTAGTTGTGCACCTCACATTTTGGTTGCAATCGGCTGGGCCAAACATGTTTTTTGGTCGTTTCCCCAACTGATTTCTTTTCATGTCTATGGAGTTTTGATTGCGTGGAGCAGTTTGTGACGTCAAAGTTTAACGTACTCTATTTGGAGAACTAAATTTGAACTTTATTTGAAGTTCCCTAACGGCTGTCAAAATTTGTTTCAACATTTGGAGTTTTAGACAACAAAGAGAGACTGAAATTCGCGTGTCAAGAATAATAATGAGAATTTTTTTACCAAAAAAAGCATTCAATAAAGTTTCGTACAAGGGAGTCCCGTGGTTCCCACAACAATTTTTTTAGTTTTCCACGCAAAATTAATGCAGATGCTCTCAATCAAGTTTTTGGTAGTTTTTTACATAAAACGTGAATTCATCTCAAAATGTCTTTCGGTACTTGGCTAAGTCATTCTTTAATGGTTTATTTTGTCCTTAAAAGAAAGATGCCTCATTTCGGATGACGTCTTTCAGAAACTAAATCTTTGATTTGGGAGAAGGGGGGGAAAAAAGTTTTAGTGCTGCTTCTGCGTTTTTATTTGCTAAATTCGAATATGCTGAATGTCGATTGAGAGGCTTTGAAACATTCATCTCAGTTTGACGACCCAAAAGCTTGCATGCTACAAATTGTCGAATCATAGTCGGGGGAGGGGGCGTTTGAAAGGTGGAAATCACTCGAAAATTTTGACACCATTCCAATTCGTTCTCCAGCGCGGCTTTCTCGTGTTTTGTGTTTTAAAGTAAAAATTTTAAAAAAATTTTGTTGTTGATATGTTTAGCTTTGAAAATTGGCATTGAAAAATTGCGCAACCGAATGAGTTTGGGTACTTATTAAGCGCGTGGGTGTTGATTAATTGAAAATGCGAAGCTCTTGAAGAAGGGATGCTCATTATTGAGCAGCGCTAGCGAAACATGAGTTGAGGAGTGAGAACGCGGGCGACTCGGGATTCGCGATGACGTCACTTGCGGAAGGCCGCTTCGTGGGAGCGGAAGTGACGACGATTGGTTGGTTGGCTGGTTGTGTGGGAGAAGAAAAGTCGAGTCGCTCGCGTTCGGGCCAGTTGAAGGGAGACATGCGACGGATGCGGACCTCCTCTCGGCTGGTCGTAGGTTCGCTCCCGCTGCTCTCTGAGTGAGAATTCCCGTTGAGGATATTCCTTTGGATTGGAGCTTTACTTTTCATTCCGTCGAGGGTCTCTTTGTCGGTGGGGGTGTTGTTGGAGGAGAGAGTGCTTGTTTGTTGGGGGTTTTTTTTGTTATTGTCGTTATTATTATTATTGTTTTTTTGTTTTCTATTATTTCCTCACATCCTCCCCCACCCAAAGGCCCTCATGGGTAAGGGCAATCGCGACATTCAGGACCGAAACCACTGGTCTTCTTCGCTCAACATGCTCTGCTATGTAAGTTGAAATTTCATTGTTTTTTTTTTTTTGTTTTTTTTTCAATTGTTTTTCTTTGTTTTTAGAGTCGGAAAAGTAAATGCAATTTCGTTTTTATATACGTTTCGAGCGTGCGCGTTTAGAGCGCGTTAAACGATCCTTTGCGTCACTTTTTCCCGCTTTTTTTAGCCAGCGAGATTGCATTTACTTTGAATGACGTGTAGCCTACTCTAAATAGGGTTTTATTTCATATAGTCTACTTTCAAAGAACCGTCTGTCGTCTTTAGCTGTTGTTGTTGTTGTTGTTATTGATTGTGACGTCACTCGATGATGTATTTATCTCTTGAATATGTTGAGCAATGTCTTGTTCGTATTCGTAGCGAGCTTTGCTGATGATGTTGTTGTTATTATATACGCAGTAGATTAAGATGAATGGGCTCTGCAATGATATTATCGAAAGTTTTCATAATTGTCGAGGCTATCAAACTGTCGGCAAGCTGTATATTTATTGGTACGTAATTTCTAAAGCGCTTATATTTGATAAATTGAGTTTTATAGGTAGATTTGGGCTTTGAGTATGATGATGGATTGGCGTTCAACTCGAACTAGTTTGATTTGGATGTTGCTGTTGTTATTGATTATTATTATTATTATTATTATTATTATTATTATTATTATTATTATGTGCAGCATTTTGTTATCATCAAGAAGAGTTGTTAGTAGTATGAAATGTGAAGGTTTTTACTGGAATTTTTCATTCCGTCGTTCATCATTCTCCATTTAAGCCCGTTTTCATTGTATTCCCGCCAAAATTGTTTTGCGTCGGCTGCTTGACAGGAGAGATTAAGATTGGAAATTAGTTTTGCTTCCCCTTTGCCAAAGGCGCTTTAGAGATGATTTTTTTTTCTTTTTTTTGGTTATTGTATATTAAATATTGATTCATGGGCGGGAAATGTATACTTTGGCGTCAGATTTATCTCTTTTACATGATTGAAAGGACTGGCGCTCTTCTGCATGGAAGTTTTAATGAAAATTTTTTTGTTGCTCTTGGCGTTACGTTGATTGGGAGATTTTTGTTGTTATTTAGCGGAGTATCTAACCTGGATATGGTCCGCAAAAGATTTCATACGGAAGTTGGATGTGTAGCGTACAGAATCCGTCAAGGTGTACTTTTTATCCCGTGATCCGCAAAGTCTTTTCACCTATTGAAAACAATTTGCACGAGTACTTCCACGGCCTTCTAGAATCTAACATTAACTAATCTAACAATAGAACAAGACTTCAATAATGTATCGTTCGAGGCCATTAGTCCGGCCAACAATCCAATCTTCATCGGGATTGTTTACAACTAAGCTGGAAACAATGCAGATTACATTGTTACTCGGATTACTATGGTCAGGTAACTTTTTCCAACACCTCCTAGAAAGAGGGCCTGTGCATGAAAACGTCATATATAGTTACATCATCATAAAAAAGTCATAAAATCGCATTCCTACCAATAATAAGTCAACATCTCCTCTAGTCCATCCAACCTTAGTTTGCGCAAAATGTGATGGACATTTGTTAATTGTTATGTATTGTTTAATTTTTGTTGTAACAATGTCCAACAATTGAAACGGCCATTAGATTTCGCGCAAACTAAGGCTGGATGGACTGTGAGAGGTGTTGGCTGGGCCCCCTTATTTCGTTGAAGTATTAAGATTGTGACGTTGAACATAGTTCTGTGAGAGCACACGGCCTTCTAGAAGCTAACAGGCCTAAGCCTGACGAGGCCAACGAGATAACAAGGCCTGGAATCGGAAAAGTCACCTGACCATCGGGGTGCTAGCAACAATCAACCCACACTGTTTCCAATAATTGTTGCTAGCACCCCGATGGTCAGGTGACTTTTCCGCTTCCAGCCCTTGTAATCTCGTGTATTGTTGAAGCAGTAAGATAGTGACGGTGAACTTACTTCTGTAATAGCACCACCCAAATGGCGTGTATCGAAACTCGAGGAGTTCGAGATTTTTGTTTCAAAACTGACATAGCGTGTTTGTGACGCGGATTTGACGTCACATCCGGTAGATGTAAAGCTGGAGAAGGAGACAACTGAAAATCGTCTCACTGATCTCAAAAGCCTCACTGAAACGTCATACATTGTTACGTCATCATCATAAGTCGTTTTTTGTTAATCGTATTTCTACCTATAATAAGCCCTAAATTGGCTGTGGTCAAAAATCCTGACCGGTGAGAGAATGTTGACGTAATTTCTCACTGGGCTAACCGTCTTTCTCTCGGTGAGGACGGTTAGACTAACCAGTTAGCCATAGCAGCACTAACTGGCGTTTCTGACCGCGTTAAAATGACGTCACAGTTTTCTCACCGGGATTTCTGACCTACCAAACCCTAACTCGTCTCACCAGTGAGAGTTTTTGACCTTAGCCATTATGACTTCTTATGATCATGTAACAATGTATGACGTTTCAGTGCACAGGCTTTCTTTCTAGGTGGGTGTTGGTAGAAGTTGTTTCAAAACTTGAGCTAAACTGTGACGTTTCCGATGACGTTGTGGTAGATTTTTTTGCCCCCCGCCTATTGAGATCGCCTCGAGTTCTGAACCGCGGCTTATATTTCACTCAGCCCTAGTTTGCGCGAAATGTGACGGACCTTTGTTAATTGTTATGTATTGTTTAGTTTTTGTTGTAACAATGTCTAACAATTGAAACGGCTGGATGAACTCTTAGTCATAATTTGGGGCTTATTGTTGGTAGAAATGCGATTAAAGATGACTACTTATGACGATATATCAATGTACGAGGTTTCCGTGAGCAGGCTTTCTGTTTAGGTGGTGTTGGGTGGCCAACCATTTTAGTTCAGCAACAATGTAACATTCAGTGTTTCCAACAAACGAAAGAATACTGATTGTGACGGATACATTGTTGCTTGGATTAAGATGGTCAGGTGATTTTTGGGTTTCAGGGCCTGTCTCTTTCCTAGGCCTCGAGCACCGCCAGAACGATGTCATAATGTTTTATCTTTTCCATGTTCAGACCTAGTAGTTTCTAGAAGACCGTGGTACTTTTCTCAAATATTTTTGCAACCCTTTTACAAATGCTTAGAGACCTTTTGGGGTGGCCCCGCACTAGCAATCCCCTGACCCGAGAATCAGTTATCAAGGAAATTCCGGAGTTCGAGGCTCAACGGAGTCGGTGTCCGGTCTTGCTGCGGAATGAAGACAATTTGCATGTACCATGGGTAGTTTTCTCGTGGGCGACTTGCTGATTTAGCAAAGTTTGGCGCCAAAAGTAAATTGTAGGCTTACTTAGAGGATCTTTATCTAACGTTGTACCGAAATTACGCTCAGATCGTTTTGTGCGGACTCATAGACATTGAGCTCGTTCTGCACTAGTAAGCGGACTCATTTTGAAACTGGTCCTGTTGCTGCTTGCGCTACGTGTGAGTCAAAATTTGTGTGTTTTGGGCTGATAAATTTGTGGCGTCGACATCACTAGTGGCAGTTTGCTTAAGCAGAATTCAACGCATTCCTCCGTGTATTGGATCTTTGGCACCCAGCGTGAGTAAAACTTCGGAAAGTTCAAAAGGTCTGTTAGATTCATAAAGAAAGGTCCTTGAAATTGGTTGAAAATGAAGGGAAAGCGAGGAGATTGTGAGCTGTCTGCTCTTTTTTTTTTTTTTTAGTCGACCATTGCTAAAACGCTGCTCGCTCACAATTCATCACGTCCTTCATTGAACTTAGTGACCCGTTTCCTTCAACTCGTTTTGACCGTAGGCTTTGCATATCAGCTATTTCACTTTTCTTGCATTAAGGCAATGGGCCATAGTTTACAGTTGACAGAGTTTGTAATCGTCTTAAATGCACAAAACAATATGTGAACACGAGATGAAGGATAGGCATACTTTTTTGAGCACGCCGTCCATTCGTGTTGGACGTAGAACGCAGAGGCAGCCGGTTTGGTAGGTGGCGGCTTTTTTTTTCTTGGATGTATGTGTAAACGCCGAATACCCATTGCTCATGTTTATTACTAAACTTTCATTTGGAGCCCTTTGGAAAGCAAAAATAAAGCAACAACAAGTCAGGCAACCGAAATGCCCTGGACTTATAGGATTTTAAGGAATTCGAGCATTTGTTGTTAGGGTAGATGAGGTTGCGTATTTGTAACGGAAATATTTACTTCAAAATGAATGGTTAATTGGAGAGAGTCCTTTAAAGCGAGCGATTAGCTACTAGCTATTGATTTGCCTAACAGAAATTAGCTATCGATAATGTAAGCCTAAGTATCAGGTTCGTTGCATATCAAATGTCGGATTGCAGAGGTCATCTTTAATGGCCCTCTAGAAAGGACACCTTCACACGTGCTATTCGAAATAATCCCCATTGCAATCACATTGCCATCTTCTCGAGCCCTCTCCGATAGAATCCATGGTCACGGGACTCAATAAACTCCCGGAATGCGTTTTCGATGTCTGCTTGGGTTAGGAATGTTTTCCTCCGGAGAAAAGTGTCCAGGCTCTGGAAAAGATGGTAGTCAGTAGGGGAGAGTATGGATGTTCCACCGAACTGTAACCATGAGCTTCTTGGGGTGCAACGGGGTTTTAGGGAACTAGGCGGGGGTTCATCAGCATCCAACCACAGCGATGAGCGATCTGCCACGTGGTTCATTTGCCAGGCCCGTCCCTCCCGCGCGGAATTTTCGGAACCAAACGTTGTACAGTACGTTCGTTTATGGTGCCTACACCGAATAGCTTATTGATGTTTCGAGAGGCGTTGGATGCAGTGTGATGCATTATCACTCGTAATTCGCATGAAGTCGTGACTATCTTCGCTTGGGTTCAAACTCTATTAAATATCATCGCGGACGTGCAAATTTCAGGCAGCTGGTCGCTGATAGGTTTATCTCTTGGAATGTACCACTTTGTCATGGGTACTTGATACTAAACTTGGAAACCGTGCTGAAGCGCGGAACCCAACTCGAAATCTGACATTTGATATGCAGCGACTTGATAGTTATATGCCGTATCTTAGCATTGAAAATTTCCAGTGGTACCAATACAACGCGTGCAATTGAACGAATTTTATTAATCTTTTTCTTAGCATTGAATATTTTCAATGGTACCATTGAACGAATGTGACTGATTTTGACCATATGAAAATATTTCATAAGGAGCCTATCTTATATCTTCTTGAAGGAAACTGGATAATTTGCTAACTTTGTACGTCCCAACGTACTTTTTCCCATAGAAACGTTTGATTTTCTTATTGTGCAACGTTTTTGGTTAAGTTAGCTTAGGTGGATGTCCGTAGAATTTGCGAGGCGAGTACTTGCCCAGTAATAGAGTAGTGGTTGTCTATGCATGGCTTATTAATGTTGTGATGGAAGAAGAATGTATGAGGTACATTGGAGCGTCTTTGTGCCTAGTGTCCTGTAAGGGTCTGAGACTTTGGTTACTATGCAAGTAAGAGTCATATCTGTGCGTTTGAGAGGGGTTTGCTGAGACGTATGTGGTTAGAATACCATAGGAGCATATACACAGTCGAGTCACATTAATATGACCACCAGCTAATATTCCGAATAACCGCCTTTAGCGGCACGACAACAGCTAGACGGCGTGGAAGTGATTCAATAAGATCCTGGTAGGTTTCTACTGGTAGCTGTTGCCATGCACACTGTAAAGCATCCGACAGCTGCTGAAGGGTACGCGGTGGTTGTTCCGTAGCACGCGCAAGACGATCTAGGTGATCCCAAAGGTTCTCGATTGGGTTGAGGTCTGGGGAATTAGGGGGGCCAGAGTAGTACTTGGAACTCTTGGTCGTGTTCCTCAAACCCTCCCCGAAAAATTGCAGCCGTATGACACGTTGCATTGTCTTGCTGGAACGTGCCATCCCCCTCTGGGAAGACAGTCGCCATGTACGGGATAATTAAATAACCGAATCGGTGTAGAGTGCCTTCCACAAGTATCAGTGGGCCCAGACAATGCCATGAGAAGACTGCCACCACAAAAGCCTGGATTCGTCCAACAATGGTTGCAGGATGCTTGTTCTCGGAGGTTTCTCGCCTCACCCGCCAACGGCCGTCACTTCTGTGGAGCAGAAATCGTGACTCATCGGAGAAGGCAACCTTTTTTGCCGGTTTCTGTACTGTTGGGCAAATTGAAGCCGTTTTTGGCAATGAACTGTAGCATAGTCCTCTGTACTGTGGTTTTAGAGACATGTCTGGTAGCACCCTCGTTGATTGAGCAGTAAGTTGGTCCACTGAAGCTCTTCGGTTGGCCTTCACACACCTTCGCAGCTGACGTTCACCTCTCTCATCAATGGCATGTGGTGCTCCACAGTTCCCATAGCGTTTATTCTGAAAGGTCAAATTTTCCCAGTCATGGTACACTTTTACTAACGCAGCAGCACGAGAACAGTTCACAAACTGCGCGGTCTCTAAAATAACGGATGCTAAAAAAAGGTGGTTTCTTATGTATTCACCATGAATTGGGTTCGGAAAAGAAGGTCTATATTCTGTATGAAAATTCTATTGCCTTGTTGCAATAATTTGGTTTGGTGCGTAGTGCGAAAGAAAAAGCATGCTCTCAAGTTCGTGCATACAAAATGCGGCTAACAAGGGAACCGAACAGCCGAGGATGGATTTTCAATTTTCTAAATACCATTTCCGTAATTTGTTATTTATTTATTAATTCAGTAATCTGCTTAAATCTTCCAGGACTGACGACGTGTATTCGCGAGTGAAACGAGGGCAAGGCTGTCGAGTGATCGAATGGGGTAGCAGCCGAGAATACAAATACGCGTTGGTGAGGGGGTATGGATCGCGGTGCTTTATGACTTTAAATAAAATAAATATTCATGGATGCTTACCTCATCTTATAAATTATTTCGAGACGAATAATTGTACAGCTAAATTAAGGTTTTGTGTTTAATATCACTGCTCTAAATCAATTCATTGGCGACCGCCACTGCGCAAACAAAGCGTGCACGCTCCTAGAGGAAGAAAAAGCGCGATATTGTGCGTGATAACATGGGAACAAGAATTCAGTATGCAATCGTTGTTGCTTTTGCTTGGAACCGACTAATTAAGCGGACGATTTGCGCTTCTTATTTGCGTATCTAAGTTTGATGTATTCAAATTAGATTTTGAGAAACGTAGATGAAGTTAGTCTTTTTTAAAAAAAATTAATAATTAATTTGTTTTCATTCTTACTGACATTTTGTGAAAGCAGGTGGTTGCCGCATTTGTTTCTTGTGCGATAATTTTTTTATTATTATTATTATTATTATTATCAGATTGTGTGCTTTAACGAACTGATTGAGTAAATAAATGATGAGCTCGTTATTTGCCTCGAAACGGGTGAAGACCTTCGTCTCTTGCGTCGGTAAAGCCATCGTCGCATAAATAATAGATTCACACTTAATTGACTCGCCGCTGAGTTAATTGAATTATTTTTGATGAACTGCTGCTGCTGCGCTCTGACAAAGGGATTGAGCTCTCGGATCGGATCCGAATGGTGGTTTTGACTATAGAGCGTATCTGGAAAAGAAAATATCTTGGGCGTTGTTTGCATTCGTCGCCGGATATGGAATACAAATGGCGTTCTATTAAAGGATTTAATCTATTGCGAAGCGTCTGGAAATTTAATTTATTCGAAGTAATAAAATCGGAAGAATGTGATTAAGGCCGGGGAAAGTAGATAGGACGCCTCTTGGTAATAAATTTGAATAATCTGTTCGGGAATTGGTCTCCTTGTGAGAGGAATTGCAATTACTCTGTATCTAGTTTGCGTTATATATGAGTAATACAAGTCTACTGTCTTACCAAAAGTATCCGGATAACTTACTTTACATACACTATAAGAAAATGGCGCAGTCAATATATGCGTAACTTACTTCTCTTTTGGTTGCCTCCAGTATCCAATACAACAGATTGCTGGAGAGTGAAGCGACTTTCATTACTCCGTATAAGCTTTTGCCTAATCATCACTGGTGTAATGGCGACCCTCGATGCACCATTGAAACAAAAGCTTTCTTTTGTCGGCCCCTTCCGAAGATGCTACTTTCATAAAGGAGACATTGCACTGTGCGAACTGATGGGTCTGCTTCAGATTTTGTTTCTTTTCGACATGGTTGTAGGTCGCCCAGAACGTTTTACTGGCGTTAATGCATGTTTCAGTTACTGTACAGCATGATATACGTCAGATCGAGGATGCCCGAGAAATCGACTTTCTATTGAAAAGCACCGTAGGATAGCTCCTGGCTGAAAATCTGGCAACTCAGGAACTGTTATTAGCTGTTGTTGCAGTTCTTTACCATCAAAAGTGAAGGGGTGTCCAATTTTTTTTAATTGGATCAAAAAAGATGAAATTCAGATGGAGCGTTGTCTGATCATTCTGAGGGCGTGCATTGTTCTGCTGGAGCAACCTTTCTAATAAAGTTTTGGGAGAAGCGCTGGTTAGGTTTGGTCAATCATATTATGCATACGCATCTAAATTGGCTCAGAATTTGTTTTGAGTTTCTTTCCTCGTAGCGATTGCCATTGATGGCAACCCGCTGCACTTGTATCGTGATTCCTCCGAGACAGATACTCCGTATCGCAGAGGAGGCTGCTTAGCATAGTAGTGCATTCGACTATCGAGAAGCACACTTTTGGCTGTCGTGAGATTAATACGCACTTGAATACTTCGACTTAAATGTTTTTAACGATTTTCTTGACTCGTCGCTAGTGCGACTTATATAAAGGTGTTTATCTATAAAGGCTGGTTCCCATTATCCGTCGCGAGATGTGGAACGGTTAAGCGTAGTGGTATTTCCGCCACGGCACATTACGATATAGACCAAGCGTCTCTTCGATCGCTTAGTGTTTTCCTATAATAGACGCATGAAAAATGGATGTAGCGTTTTAAGTCTTTGCAAGTAAACAAAAGTTGGTGGAGATACAAGCAAGATTGCTGTGCTCCATAACGATAGTATCGAAACGCGTCACCATTGTGGACAGATTGGCAACGTTACACAAACTGCGTTGATTTCATTGGCAGAGGCTACCTCGGCGGATTTTACCATCGCGGTAAAGTTGAATCCATCTCATCTCTAGACGGTAGCGATTTTTACACTGCAGTATGACATCAAATCTGCTCTGCTTACGTCACCACGGTTCCGCGCTAGTGGGAACCAGCCTTAACAAATGGAGGGGGGGCTGCTTAGCTGAGGGAGTAGTATGCTATGATATCGAGAAGCACAGTTTTGATTATTGTGAGATTAATACGCACATGTATAGTGCGACTTATATAAAAATGTGTATCTCTCACAAAGGGATATATCTGCTTAGTTCAGTTGTGTACTCTGATATCAAGAAGCGCATTTTTCGCTGCTTTGATATTGTTAATACGCACCTATATGGTCTAATTTATACAGCGGATGGAGCGTATATATTGTTTTCTAATGCCTTTCCTGACTTTTTGGTAGTGCGACTTATATAAAGGTGTATTTCTATCAGATGGGGAGGGATGCTTAGTATATTGGGCATTGTGCGACTTATATAGTGCATAAGTGCGACTTATGTAAGGAATGCGACGTATATATTGGTTTTTAACCTTTTTCTTGATTTTTTGCTAGTGCGTCTTATAGTCCGGGTAAATATTGTTACTTTCTTGCATTCACGACATTCCAGACACCACTGTAGACAAATTTTTCCTGTTCTTTGCTGAAATCAGGGGTTTTTCGATAGATATGCGAGTGCTGATCTTGATCCACTTCAATGTGTATTGCATTTCAGAAGATGAAATGACAGGGGGCGAGAATTCGACTTCCGGTACTTTAAAAATATGTCTTTTTGAAATTGGTGTTGTTTCGCAGTTTGTGTTCACTAGGCGTACTGTATCGCTGCAGATTTAATTGAATTTTGAATCGGAAATTGTTTGAATCGATTATAATTGAATTGACGTGGAACGGTAATTACTTAGGATTACTGCCGTTTTCCATTTCACGTTTGCGAGGTTAAGAAATAATTCAATTAGAAATCGCATTTTTAAGCTGACGACATCAAAGAGCTGAGTAGAATCAAGTTTAACGACTCAGTATAATTAGATTTGAATGCTTTACAGGATTTTTTAATGTTTCATTATGAATGCTTTGCGGAACTTTTTTTTGGAGCTGCTTTTAAGGGGTATGAATTAAGAGGAAAGTTTTAAAGAGGGTTGAGGCAGTTAAAATTGAACGATAAGATGGCTTGTAGGTTCTAAGTACTTAGCATATGTACCATAAAGACCAGGAATTTCCTGATGGTGTTTTCGGTCCATTGCCTTCTGTTAGAAGTATGCTGATTGACTTTGACTTTAATAGCTACCTTGTGCAACCTGAGCTTACCAAGCATACAATATGATACTGCAACCATAAAAAAGAAGCCATGTTCTAACCTGTTCTATAGGACGTGTTTGATAGCGACAACTTCTATGTTCACAGTGACTTAGCGGTTATAGCTTCCTGAACTCGAGTTCGAGTCCAGACTATAGAATTTTCTTTACTATTTTTCACTATTTATTTTAAAAATAGGATTATGGACTTTATTTCCGGTTGTGGTTTCGGTTGTTTTTTTTTTCTGGTTCCGGAAAAATCGCATAGTTGGGCAGATATGTTAATAAGGTAACAAGCGAAAACTCGAAACCGGATAGAGATATCTGAAAACTGGTTTCGTTATCGGATTAGTGAGGAAATTGCAGCCCAGATCGAGTGGTCACATGACCTCCTTTCCGTTTGTACATTTTTGGAGTTAATTGGCAGGTATGTAGAAGGTTTTCCTGGTTATAGAGCATGAGGAACCCACTTGTCTAATTAGTTGAGGTTTTTCCCAGTATGCGAACATAGTTATTGCCCATTTCCCGTCTGACATGTCCATATGCCGGAATTTGGAAAACCAAATCATTGTCCATGCACTTGACACAAGCATTTCGGGATATGCATCAGCTGCGTTGCGGCTTATTTTGAATTCAAAGAGGCAATGCTGCATCGACTTGAAGATGCAGATCTTGTAGGACTGATTCAGGAGCGATTCAGTGAGAAACAAGCTCTAACTCGAAAACTGATAGAGATATCTAAAAACGGATTTCATTATCGGATTAGTGAGGAAATTGCACCCCAGATCGAGTGGTCACATGACCCCCTTTCCGGTTGAATATGTAAACCGGTTTGGTGCATTTTTGGAGTAAATGTTTGGATTTCGTTGCTCTTAAGTTGGCAGGCATGTTAGTTGGAGAATTGCAGTTTTTACATATTTTTGATGATATTTTGCAATGTTTAATCCTAGATATAATTGACCAGACGCATTATACAGTGCTTTAAGGGATCGTGCAAGGAGGTCAAAATTTTCTTCAAAGGATTCCCTAAGGCGAAGTTGAGATGGTTCATCAGTGTTTTCAAAGTTTTTAATGTAATTATGAATGCTTATTTGATTTAGTTATTGTTTTTTTGTGTTGGTGGTTACTTTGTTGTTGTTGTTTTTTTTTTTTTGCGTTTGTCCTTGGGGCGTTACTTTAACTTGGACGCAAATGGACGTTGCGACGGGCGAAGGGTTAAGCAGGGCAAGTGTTGAGCGCTCTGCCGCTCTAATCACGTGACTTATGGAGTGAATCTGTGGCGGCAGTAAATTCTGCGATGAAAAGCCTCGGGAAAGTCAGTCAGGAGGCAAAAGCCTTGTGGGTCTTGTCGAATCAATATTTAGGCCGAGGCGCTCTCAAATCCTCGTGACGTGAGAGAGAGAGAGAGAATGAAAAGGAGAAAGAAGATCTTCCAACTTGAAAGGGGGGGTGTTGGGATGTTGGGTTTTAGTATGGCTGCTTTTTTTGCAATCTTGCCTTAGTTTTAATTAAGATGGTGTGCATAATTTAGACGTTTCCTTTGCTTGGTCTTAAGCCGCGTTTGCTTTTGGGTTGAGAGGAAAAAATGGGTTGAAATGCGAACACGGAACTCTTTCCTCGAGATCACAAAGGTTTTGAATATTTAATTGTTAATCTTCCGCTTCTTCGGTGTCATGACACTGGCAGGGCAGGTCTGCGTTTGACATTCTAGCACCTTGATTGCCTTCTCTATTGATTTTTGTACGTAATTGGTTATTAAGTTAGGATCCTTTATTTATACGCGTTTACACCGAAGATTGGGCAGAAGCTTCTCGATTGGAGATGCTTTGAGAGAACTAACACTTTGACTGATAAATGGTGATCAGGTCCACACATTGTTGGGCCACCCTTTGTCTTCAGTACTACGGCGATTCTTCTTGATAAGGTGATGCGGCATAGACTCCAGGAGATGTTGTAAGGTGATGCGAGGAATCAGACCACGTCGTTACATTGCCCACAGCAGAGCCTTTCACACGAACTCGCGCTACCAGCATTGTTGGGGAGTTGAAGAAGGGGGTTTCCATAGTAACGAATCGTTTGGGACAACGTGAACAAAGGGTGACTTATTTCCTATACCATCCCTCGCAAAACACTGTGCAGCCAGTTCGCCAGCTGGGATGTTTGCTTATTTCTGTGATGAAAAGAGGGCGACTCATTTCTGGTGGCCGCGTTGGTGGCAGGAGAATCTGAGCACGCCACCAAAAATGGTGGTGGCATGGCCGTGGTGGCGTCGTGTGAAAGGGACCTAAGATCCTAGCTGCTCTTGAACAGTTAACGAATGCAGCTGTTTTGCTGATACTCGCTCCATGGCTCCGTGCGCCAACAATCACCTCACTTTCAAAGGCTGCTAAATGGCGTCGTTTACCCGTATCTTGAGAAACAGATTACTTCTACTGTCGTGGTAAACACAACCTGCGTCCCTGTTTAGAATGGTCTGGCCTTCTAGCAACTTCAGCGCCAAATCATAGCTAATTTGCCTACAAATGTCACGTGGTCATAATAATCTGGCTACTCAATGTATGCAAGGTACATTGCTGTTGTACAGTCCCGCTAAGATAACATGTCCCATTTGAGTTCCGTCAGTGTGTCCATTATCAGTTTAGCTGTGTTTGGTCTGGCATTGTCTTGCAGAAAACAAACGCAACTTGTAAGGAGTCCTGGTCGCTTTTTCCTTTGTGTTGGCTTCAGGGACGTCCTCAAAATGTCACAGTAGTAGGGTGCGTTTGTGGTTGGACGTTCTTCCAGAAAATCGACATAAATGATGCCCTTAATGTCCCAGAATACAGTTGCCTTCACTTTCGTTGTCGACGGTGTCATCTTGAATTTCTTGGGTCGTGGTGAGTCAGCGTGTCGCCACTCCATGCTCGCACGCTTGCTTTCTGGGGTATGGTGAGGAATCCATGTCTCGTTGTCACTTTCCCTGTCCTATGTCTGCAGCAGCATGGAACAGATTTCCACCCGGTTGGTTTTGTGATCATCGTAGAGTTGCTTAGGGACCCATCTGGCTCAGATCTTGTTGAATCTGAAGCCAATTCTCGGACATGAATCCCCTGTTGTCTTTTATCAATTGCTCATTTGTTCGTGCAGTTGCTGGCCTTGCCTTATGAGGTTCATGGCCGGTGGATTCTCGTCTGCCTTCAAAACTTTTGGCACCAAGCAATGACAGGCGGTAGTTGCCATCCCAAGAATGAAAGTTTAAGTTTTTACAACAGTGCGTGGCTTCCCTTGAAACGTCCATTTAATATTTAAATTGGATCTTCGCGGGCGAAGGAATTAGATTTGATTTAGGCGCACGCCCTTTTTCTCTACTTTGAAATTGAGACGCATACTTTGTTCCCTTAAATGAGGCCAAAAGAGATGAGTGTAAGGCTCGTTAATTGTGTTTTCTTGGGAGTCAAAAGATCATCAAGACGACGACGAGGAGGATGAGGAAGAGGAGTTTTGCATTGCGTGTTCTAATTCCACCTTGATTTGGCACGAGACCCTTTTTGCGGTCGAGGGCCTCCTGTTTTAAATCAAGAGGACACGCGGCGCAGGACTCTTCAAAGACTTCGGATTAATTGGATTATCGATCACTCTTGGATCACGAAGAGCGTTTTATGAAAGAGGCTCCATTGGCGACATGTTCTCCTCGACCGAACACAATACCCTACCCAGCCCCCGTGCGACCCCACCCCCTTAGATGTATTGACTCGGTGGAGGAGCTGAAGGGATTAAGGCGGCGATGTCAGGAGTTAAGAGTTCTTTGACGGAGCTTGGATTCGTTCTTGGTGTACGAAGTAGTTAGAAAGTCGAAACGTTGGCTTAAAGGCGAGCGCTGCAGTGTGTTTAGTTGCGTGGAGAGGCGTGCGTGATTATTTTTTAATGTAGACATTAAATGTTGGGAAGCTGATTGTTGTTAGGAGAGGAGGTTTTAATTTAGCGATGCCTAGGAGGAATGGGGTTGTGCGAAGCGCTGTTCATTCGAGATTAACGTTCTGGAGCCATTAATTTAAGATGAGGTCCCGCTCGGTTTTCTTATTTTGTGCTTAAAATCGTAAATAAATTTAGCTGCCTGAGTTCCTTGAAACAGGAGTGGGTTTGTTGGATGGTAGTGTGGCGAAGCATAATGATACATAAGTGACTCGAACCCAGAATCTCCATGTAGGTTCTAGGCTGAAACTTTCGTTTACTTGGAATACACTCACTCAATAAAAGTCATGGCACACCCCTGCCAAAGCTGCAGAAATGGCAATACGCCGAGAGCTACCCGCATTTGAACGGGGGGGGGGGGATGATTGTTGGTGCCAGATGGATTGGTGCCTCAATATCAGATGTAGCCAACACCCTGCAATTTTCCACGCCTCGTTGATGCCAGAGGTGTTTGCCGGGTCACCCGGCTTGCAACTCCTGAACGAAGGGCGACAGCGGGCCAGATGACCATGCGGTATAACCAGGGACGTCCCACAACTGTGTCCGTGACGACAATTCGGCTAACCTTGGCAGCTGCAGGCTTTGCGAGCAGGAGGCCACGAAAGATTGCCTGGTCTGACGAGTCACGGTTTCTGCTGTATCGGGCCCATGTTCGTGTCCGTGTCCGGCGCAGGCCACACGAAGCCATGGACCCCGCTTGTCAGATGGGGACTACTCAGGCAGGTGGAGGCTCCATACAGGTCTGGGGGATCATCTCAACCCCTTCATGAACTGTTCTTACCCCGCGGGCGCGGCATCTTCTAGCATGATAATGCGCCTCCACACATGGCCCGTGTGACACGGCAGTGGCTGGAGGAACATGCTACCGACTTGACGACAGTGATTTGGCCTCCACGTTCCCCAGATTGCAATCCCATTGAATATGTGTGGGACGTCACCAACACAACTGGTAAATGCAGCATCGTTACGGAGTGCAGTGGAGGCGGCACGGCTTCCAGTGCCTGTGGGTGTGTTCTGGGGAGTGGTAGACTCTCTACCACGATGGGTGGCTGCCGTTATAGCGGGGGCCACACGGTTACCACTGCAAGAAGAGAAGTCTTCGAAGCTAAGGAAGACAAACGCGCCCCTCAACAATATTCACCGCACGCACGACCCTCCTTCTCCCTCATTCGAGAGACAAGACCCGCCTCATAGAACTAGGACGGAGAATCGTCGAGGAGTTACTGTAAAGTCCTTAGAAGCCTTTGGGCGGTAAAAATACGTAGCCGTTGTACTACGGGTAAGATCATGAAGTGTATTTTCTTGACTTGTACCTAGAGCATGACGAAATGCATCGGAATCCGAGCAGAAGTCGCCTTTGTGGTATTGCGTAGGTTCAGTTGGACTAACGTTCCCAAGCTGCGCCCTTGATTCTGCGCACGCGTCAAAAAAGGCTTCGCTTGGAATTGGCGCGAAGAGCGGTGAGTTTCTTATTGCTAATCGGATTACAGCCTCTAGCGCTTTGTTTCTTGTGTAATGGCATTGTGGAGGTGGGGGAGGGGGGGTTATTGTATGTGTGCGTGGGATACTGGAAAGGTCAGCACGGAGCCGATCGTTACTGGGGATAAGGATCTTGTTCTTGCTGAGTTTTCCAAACTGCCATTTCCTTTCCCTCCCCGTAGAAATTGACTTTCATAAGTTCTTTTGGGAGTGGGGGCTTTTTCTTTTCTTCGGCGGCGGCGAGTTTTTGAAAGTTGGCGTTTTTCCCGGTGATTTATGGCTTTTTGAATAATGAACATTGGGGTCTTATTCTTCTTCCTCGAGTCTGTTTTGTCAGGAATGATTTCCTACTGAGGAGTGATGTATGTGTGTATTTTTCGGGGGTTGTTACTGGGTTCGAGATTTCTTTTTTTTTGTTGGAGAAAGTTTAAATTTTTGTTGAGAATGGTAATGTCGGTAATAAAATGGTCGAAGACGTTTTAAGGAGCCTTCGCTCTGGATGCTGGGAGAGAAATGTAAAAGTGGAGGGTTTTTTGGAGATTAAAGAGGCCTTGCCGCCGATTTTCTTTTTACACTCGACTTTCCCTCCTGCTCCGATGACTTTTAGTATTCGGGGAACACAAAAACGTTTCAGCTGACGCCTTTTTTGTCTCTTTTTCTCTTTTTACACCCGTGTTGGTTTAGGGTTCCTGTTTTCAACGACCATAGCCTGGTTTGTTGGGTTTTACGACTTCTTCAGCTGCCGGTTTGTTCTTCTCGTGAGCTGGGAGCGAGTTCTCGGCAGGATCCGAACACAAGACTAATTGGGGAGGTGCTCAGTTTCCCAACATGTGCTGTCAACTTTTGTCATCTGTTTATCTCTTAGAAAGGATTTCCGCACTTTTTCATAGCGTAACGTACTTCACTTTAGGTGCAGCTGCTTAAATGTAGCGAGTTTCCCAAGAAATTCCCTGGAAGGCGGTTTGGAATCGGTTTTGTTTGCGCAAATCCCACTTCGCCACCTCCTGGGCAGTCTCAATGGGCGGTTGTTTGAGACTCGTGGCAAAATGGGCTTCAGGTTGTCCCTCGATGTCCTTTTGCGCGTATTGATAAATTCAAGGAGAACATTGGAGTGTATGAGGAGCGAGGCGATTGCTTCTTCTTAGTTAGGTTTTGAAGGAGAATGTGATAAAAATTGACTATGTTGGGGGCTCCGCCAAAGAAGTGTATAATCGTGAATCGTGTCGGAGTAAGCGCACGTTCTTGTAATTTACACACCATGAGTAATGTGGCCAAATGAGTGTTGAGGATCATGACTAAGAAGGTGATGCTCAGCGTGTTTGGGGATTGTCAAGGCGTTCTCCTGACCGACTATGCCCAAAAGGACCGATCACTGGCAAGCATTACCGGAATCTTCCGCAAAGTTGCGGTGGCCATCAAGAAGAAACGGTCACACACGCCGCTGATTTGGTCTCGATAATGATGGCCACCGAGATTTCCATCGTAAAAATTCTGCGACCTGGGTTCGAACCAGGAACCTCGGCTGCTATGGTCGACGCCTCAACCAGGAATCCCGCTGTCATGGGATAGCCCAACTGGTTGAGGCGTCGCAGAATTTTATTTTTTTCCATTTTTCGATAGCAAAATCTTTACCTGATGCTTGGTAGGCCTATCTCCAGTTATAATAGCATTTATTATTTAATTTATCTGTGAGTTCCACAAACTTTCTGATGGTTGGATAGGAGAGATTTTCGATCTGTGAGCCAGGTGCCCGCCTCCCATTGGGCTTTCAACCATGACAAGTTGGTTGTCTTTAAGACACCTTGAGACAGGTTGGCTGTCCGTGGTGTCTGCGATAGCCCAATTGGTAGAGGCATCGGCCATGACAGCCGAGGTTCCTGGTTCGAACTCAGGTCGCAGAATTTTTCCATATTGTTAAACGTTACCGCGAATCCGGTGATATTTCCGTACGTAAAGAACAAAGACGAAAACCAGTATTTAACGCACGTGACCTTCGATCCTTCCGGCGATACAGTAAAATCCCGTTACAACGTACCTCGCATTAACGTAAAGTCTGTCTCAAAAGTATAGAGAGTTATATTAGCACATCAGTAAATTTTTTGACCATACCAAATAAAACACTATTTATTCACACTGTGAACATGATTATTACATATTTTCAAAAATAAATAGCTTTTCGTTTTTTCACAAAAAAAATATTTTGAAATAATCAGTACAAAAAAGTGTCTCAAAAGTATAGAGACTCACCTAATTAAACAACAATGTTCAAGCCATGTTCAAATAAAGTTACCATTGGACTTAATTACTTGAAACACTCTATCTTTCATTGATGAGATCAAGTTTTGAAGAAGACTTGGATCCAAATTAAACCAAACCATTTCGATTTCACTTTTCAATTCTGCAATGGAAGAGTACTGTCTACCGTTTACATAAATTTTGTGTGTCATCACTGCCCAAAGGTTCTCAATAGGATTCAAATCCGGACTTTTGGCTGGCCACTTCATCACATTGATACCCTGTGCTTCAAACCACTGGTTTGTTGACTGCGATTTGTGTATACTAGCATTGTCCTGCTGAAAAATGCCATTGTTCCCAACCAAAAAAGACATGAAAGGTACCAAGTGGTTTTCCAGTGTATCTTGGTACTTTAAGGAGTTTTGTCTCCCAGTCAAAAATGCCAAACTGGTAGTCCCATTGAAGGAGAATCTACCCCACACCATCACACTTCCACCGCCTTGCTGGTTGCTATAAAAGGATTCTGGTTCCTTCCTCAAATCATGCCAGTAAAATGCATTTCCATCGGGACCATCCAGGTTCCACTTCTTTTCATCAGAAAAAATTACAGAAAGCCACTCATCTGTCCACGACATACGCTCCCGAGCCCATTCCAATCGAACTCTCTTGTGCTCCTTGGTTAGACGTGGTTTTGTCTTCTTCCTGGTGTAAGCAAGTACAGGATTTGCCTTAATTCTACTGTGTACAGTATCTTTGGATATTTGTCCAACCAATTCACATGGTATTTTCCGTAAGGAATTTGTACCAGTAGCAGCAAGCCGAAAAATCTGGCGCACATCTCGTTCAGTAGTGCTTGTTGGCCATCCTGTTCTCTTCTTAGCTTCACATATTCGTTGCTCTGCAATGATTTTGTGTACAACAGGCTTGGATCTTCCAATTTCAGCAGAAATTTCTCTAACTGTCTTGCCATTTGCTGTCAACCTCCAGATTTCACTTACATTGTATTTCATCTTTAGAAATGTCTTTTCCACCATTGTCACTCTTTATTGTGCAGAAATTAAATACAAATTATAACTTACTTTATAATTTGGACTATTCCAAAGGGTCAATTTTATTTAAAACAGGTTATGACCATTCAGTTTGGAGGTGAGTCTCTATACTTTTGAGACACTTTTTTGTACTGATTATTTCAAAATATTTTTTTGTGAAAAAACGAAAAGCTATTTATTTTTGAAAATGTGTAATAATCATGTTCACAGTGTGAATAAATAGTGTTTTATTTGGTATGATTAAAAATTTACTGATGTGCTAATATAACAGTTTTTGCAAAGTCTCTATACTTTTGAGACAGACTTTACATTTCAGAATAACGTACAAATTTAAAATCCCCGGCCGAAATGTAGGTGTACTTTAATGCTAAAAAGTTTCAGAATAACGTACCTCACTTTAACGTACACCTAGCATTAACGGACACATTTTACGTTCCATTGGTTAAAGTATCGTACATTACAACGTACATCGTTCGAATGTCTTGCTTTGATTGGTCAATACAGCCCATGCGAAAGTTGCAACTGGGCCGATGGGCTAACTAAGCCGAGTTCATATTTTTCTTTGGTTGGTCAGTGTAGCATATATAAACCCGAAAATCTCTGCATGAGCATCATTTCAACAATTCACAGAAAGATTTCAGA
Source organism: Rhysida immarginata (assembly GCA_023313115.1). Lineage (NCBI taxonomy): Eukaryota > Metazoa > Arthropoda > Chilopoda > Scolopendromorpha > Scolopendridae > Rhysida > Rhysida immarginata. The sequence continues at coordinate 425,672 of JAHWFO010108699.1, forward strand.
TCGTAATGGCAGAAAAAAAGAAATGGAAACTTTTATTTTAAAAGAGATTGACAAAGGCACAAAACAAGTAGACGTTGCGAAACATTTCGGAATTGCGAAGATTTTTTGGGGAGGCAAGTTATGGAAAGAAAGCAGAAGGTCATTACAGATTTTCTTTTAAAAATTAACCAATTGTAATACTACATTCATGCATTCTATGTTTTTCTATGAATATATGCATTCATATTTCGGAATAACGTACACCTCGCATTAACGTACAAATTTCCAGTTGAAGTACGTTGTAACGGGAGTTTACTGTATTTTATTAAAAATAGGCATGCTTCTGTAGTCGGGGATTCTTTGGAAAACGTGTATCGACCAATACAATTCGTCGCTGAATTCGGAGATGCAACCTAAAGCTGTACTATGCTCAACGCAAGTCATACATCGGTACAGTCCAGAAACGCCGTCGACTTCAGTGGGCACGAGTTCATGCAAGATGGTCCATAGCTCAGTGGAAACGCTAAACATCGTTGTCATCGAGTTAAACGGCTACTTAACGTGTGGTTAAGTCCTAATCTCGTTTGGTGCAAACGCAAAAAATTTTAACCGGGACTTTAACGAAGAGTTAGGTTTAACTGGCCTTGTTGCAATTGGTCGTTAATGGGAGAATTTTGCCTTTCTCGATATCTGCTAAATCTTTTCCTGTCCCCAAACACACGCACACACACGTACACTGGTGGCCAAAAGTTTGGACCAGCCAGCAATGTCAAGAAAACTGAATTTATACGAAGACTGTTTTACACCTACAACTCTAAGTAATTATGAAACAATATTCAGGGAAGAAACAAATTTGTTTCTGCGTTGTTGGTTTCTTATTACCTAAAATCAAAATAAGACTGGCCAAAAGTTTGGACCACATTTGTATAACTAATGAATTATTTTGATATTTGAGATCATTTTGACTCTGCAATATTTGACAAACGACTTGAAATAGAATTAAACAAGCTTTTAATAACATTTGGCTTAACAGCTTTCTGAATGGCTGCTATGTGTTGTTCTCGAGATTTGTACTGAGTGTTTTGGTAAATTTTTTGTTCCGTGAGATGCTACACATTCTCAATAATATTGAGATCTCGATTTCGAGCAGTCCAAGCAAAAGTGGAAATGTTATTGCTCTCAAAATAGGCTTTCACAACTCGTGCAGTATAGATCGCAGGACTGTCCAGCTGCTAAATCCATGGTTTTTGCTTAAACTAGACTTTGCACAAAGGGATGAACACATTGTGAAGATCATCTTTATACTGAGCTGCTGTGCAATGTCCATCTGTAATGTGAATCTTCAACTTTCCGTTTCTTCCAATGGCACCCAGAATCATCACTCCACTACCACCCATTTGCCGCTTAATTCGCAGTGGAACAAGTGTTTCATTATCATGATGCTCTTCATAAGAAGCTGTATTTCAGGACCATCCAAATGATTCGTTTTTCATCAGAAAACACAACCAATTGGAAGTCTGTGTTTTCACACGGATGTGTCTTAGGAAACTCCAGTCTCTCGTGCATGTGTTTCTGTGGTAGTGGCAACTTTTTGGGTATAATTTCATAGGCAAAGTTCTGAGCACGTAGTTCGCTGCGAATTGTTCTTCTTGAGGCAGCAAGTTGCAAATTAAGTTTGACTTGTGTGGTGTTGACTACATGCCCATGTCTAACACGTCTCTTAATTTTTGATTTGTCTCTTCGCGTCAGTGCACAAGGTCGTCCTATTTTCCAATTAACATTTTTAACAATTCTGATAAAGATTTGTAGCTCACACGGGAGATTTCAGCAACTTTTTTGAAGTTTGTAAATTGCTTGTTGAAATTTCTAATTCGCTCTCGTTGGCTTTCAGTTAACATTGTACAATAAATAATATGGTTTTAGTGCTCACCACACAACACGATGACTTGTAATATGCAAATTATTTGCATGTTTGTGATGTTGGTCCAAAATTTTGGCCACCAGTGTATAAGATTCCAGATGTGCATTGAAGAATATGATTGTTAACTTAACAGTTCAATTCTATCCAAATCCTACCCAAAGTCATTGAGATTTTCATTTCAACTTCGACTACTTAAGCTAAATACGTTATAGACACCACTTTTACTTGAAGGATTTGTTCAATGAAACGGATGAATATATTTTGAGTGAAAAGTGTGTAAGATGTGTTTTGGTGGTGTAGGTTTGAAAATGGTTACTGTCTGATTTTGAAGTCTGAGTTGGAAATTCGTGTGAAGTTTAAGGCGTTTCATTTCTTGTGGTTTTTGTCGAGTTTAACGATCCAGTCGGCTGGAATTGGCAGTTAAAGTTGGAGATCTTGCCTCTTGGAGGAGGTTTCTTTCCTTAGCATGCAGCTGGCAAACAAGATTTGGGAATCGGGATTTTTACGAGTTCCCTTTGGGAAGGCGTGGCCCTTTTTGAATTTTTTATCGTTGTCGTGTTAACATAGGTACGACTTAGCATGATTCGTTAGAAAGTTCTGGGCTCCTGGCACGGCAATTGGTGGAATGGCGCACGTTGAGGTTTTTCTTGGAGGTAAGAAGCGTCAATTATTATGATGGAACGAAATTGCTCGGCTCGCTTTTAGCTAAAAGCGGCGCCGTTTTCATTTCCTTGCTTGCCCCCTTTTTTCCTGGGTTGGTCGGCTGGCGCCCTGGCAAATGAAAAGGGCTTTTATTTTGGGAGGGGAAACCTAATTAGAGTTTATGACGCCCAAACTGAAAAGAGAAGGAGCTTTGGAGGTTTTAATTTTTCCATTTGAATTCAGATTTTTGTTTGGCTATCAGGAATTAGAGAAAGCGCGGGAAGCGTTTTGATCGCCATTAATGGTGGGCTAAGTAGGCTTTAATGGGCCTCCTCGTGGCAAGGAATGGGAATTTTTGTTTTGTTTTTGGTTTGTTTCGTCTTGCGGGATTTTGTTTTTTTTTATGGGTGTTGTTGTTATTGCCCCCTTTTGGTTGTGACGTCATTGAAAAGAGGGACCAGTCACGGCCCTCTGGACACTAATTACTGAAGATTAGGGACATTGGCAAGGGCTCTTTGTCTTGTACTAATAACGCTTTGCAGCCTCTAATGGCTTGACTATCCCCTTGGCTACTCTCATGAGCCTAATGTCTCTTTCCATTACGGTCAAGTGGAACTATAAACTCCCTTTCCGCCGCTTGAGTTGTTGGTTTTTTTTTGTTTTTTTTAATGAATTTTTGTAAGTTTGTGTTGCTGTTTTTTTTCTTGATGGAGAAGAACAAGAAAAATGGGCGGGAAAAAAAATCCCCAGTTGGAAGTGAAAGCGCCATTTGATGTTGACGATTAGGGGCGTTAATGAATTGGGTGAAGAATCGCCATTTGATGCTGACGTTCGTTTTAATTTTCTTTTCGAAATGAGGCTGTCAACTCATTGCTAACGCTTTCGATTTGTAGCTGCGTGGGAGAAACAACATGGCCGCTCACGTTGCCGTCGGGTTTGTTCGCTTTTGAAATTTGCTCGGAAATTTGCGTTTGTTGAATCAGCTGGCGAGAGTTTTCCTTGAATTTGTTTTCGGTTGGATTTCGTGGTGGGTTTTGAATGAAGTATGATGAGAGCGAGTCGTGGTAAGTTAATTGCGCCATGTTGAGGAGCGGCGTTATTTCTTTTAATTTTTGGCATTTTGTTTTCTCATTAAAAGTGATGAACTTAGAATGCGTGTGTGTGTTATTTTTGGCGCGCTCCACTTTCATTGAAGAGAATTTGTATTCGATGTACAGTGACGCTCAAAAATAGGCGAGCATTTGTATAGAGTTACATTACTGTCCACTACAAATTCTAGGAAGACTGCTTTGTGTCTTAATCATGTTTGGACATATCTTCACTGGATATTTTTGTTCCTTATCCTGCCATGAAGCACCTCACCTCCCAGATTTTGTATGGACGTTTCAGGGACAGTCTGTATGCTGTGTAAAACTAAAGTTCTTGCTTGATGGCTTGTTTTTGATACAGCCGAAATGGGGCACAATATGACCAAGGTTACAGAATAACATGTCTTCTTTCTTTCCTATTTTCATCAAAATGTCCTCCATTGCCTATGCTGACGTGACACAGGAGTAAGCTGAGTGCTTACTTTTGACTGAAAAATGTCGTATTTTTTCGAATTAGAAGGTTGAATAGCTGAATTGAGATTAATAAACCACTGCTGCCTGGGACTTGTTCTTTCAGTAGATTTTATCTGCCTACCAGTGGTGTACTTTCAGTTCTTCGACGTTTCCATTTCGCAATAACATCGCTTCCAGTTCATTTTCGTTAATGTTAGTACCACCAACTAATGTTGATCTCGATAGACGACGATCATCCAAAAGACCTTTTATTTCTCACAAGAACCGTGTGGCCCGATTGAAATAATACGCTCACTCGGTGTATTAACTGGACATCAGAGACAGTTAAGAAAAAGAGACTTGGCATTTCTTCAGTTTCCCATTCAAACCTCTGTAATGAGAATTCAATTTCCCATTCAAACTTCGATCATCACTCCATGTGGTTCAATGTTAGCACATCTACAAGGACAATTTGTAACTGACGTATTCGTAATCTTGTACTAATGAATTATTATGTGACGACAACTTTTACAATCATTTCGGATGACGTAAAACTACTGACTAAGCCCCCCCCCTCACTTTTTTCCTTTTCTTCAGTATCTTTGATAGTGTATTGATATTTTATTAAAGCGTGTCTTGGAATATACAAAAACACCCGTGCTTGGAGGGAACGTTTAGCCGTCGGTCCCGGCTGCTACTACCTCGTAGCAGCCGTAAAAAGCTGTCAGAAGCTCAAAAATGCATCTCCCAACTCGTCCGGTCAGCGTGGGAGATTAGACCACTTATTCCCCGTGGAGGAGGCCTATGTCCTGCAGTGGACTGAGGCAGGCTGAATATTTATCCTTTATACAAAAACAAGGTATACACAGGATGTCAAAAGTCTGTAACCCCTCCCTCTTCTATCTTGGATATAAATGCAGTTATGGAAATTCCAAGAACGGGGGTGAATAGGAAGTAGACGGGAAAGTTGATGGTAATGGGAAGATGGTCTCTCTCTCTCTCTCTCTCTCTCTCTCTCTCTCTCTCTCTCTCTCT
>JAHWFO010108707.1:5969-33114 GCA_023313115.1 Rhysida immarginata
TATCTCAAAGGTTACATGGCTGACTACGGTGTGGTGCATAGGGTTTCATACCCTCAGCACCCTGATTCTCCTCTTCAAAAGACGGGCGACATCGTAGTCTACATGGACTTGCATAGAGACATTCCCAAGGATGTTGTAATGCGCGGAGATAAAGTCTCCGTGTCTTACAAAGGTCAAAGGCAGTGCTGCTGGTACTGCAAGAAGACGGCCCACGTCAGGAAAGACTATCCTCTCCTGGTGAAATGCAGCTACTGCAACAAAGTAGTTAATAAATTTCACTAGTGCCCGGAGAGGACGCTTGCATCACCAGCAGCTCCTTCATCGCCTAAAGGAGTGTCTCCCCAGCAACCTCCGATGATGACATCACCGGCCAAGTCATCAGAGCCGAGCAGAGCCACGTCGCCTTCTCGCCCACCTCGAAGGCAGCGTACGACGCCATCTCCGCCACCTATGGATTCTAGGAAGGAGATGCCAGCGCCTCCAGCGCCACTAGCTGATAAGTCGAGGGAGGAGATACCACACACTCCTCCCCCATCAGAGATCCTAGATGGTGCCCCCTTCCCTGAGCCATCAAGCGACATCTCGATGGTTGAGGAGGTGAGCTCTGCAGAAGATGATGTGGACGCATCGGCGTTATCCGAATCTATCTTCCCAGAGGAGGATTTTCCATCTCTTCCTCCGCCGGCGAAGACATCGGCTTCGCAGCCACTTCGGATTGCTTGTGCGCCCACTTAAGCTTCAGTGTCATCATCTGCTGGGAATACGAGGTCATCAGCATCAGCACAGCGGGATGTGCCTGCGACGTCATCCAAATCTCGCAGGCACAAGACCAGACGGCATCACAGCAGAAGGGACGGCGTTGCTGCTTCTTCTTCCACCGACCGAGACAGCTGCGTGGGTCATCATCGCAGCACTTCGTCTTCGTCCTCGTTTCGATCTCCGAGGCGGAAGTCGAAGGAGCCTCCACCATCATCAGTGAAGCTCCAGTCTCCTTTGGAGAAGTGTCAAGAACCAGCAACGTGATTCCGCAATGAAGGTCATCTCACTGAACGTGCGTTCCCTGGGTTCGTCTTTTAAGCAATCGGTTTTGTCAAAGTTTATTGCCCTGTACAGGCCGGACATACTTGTGCTTCAAGAAGTGAAACTTGATCCTGCACAAGTATGGTACGATCTACCCGGCCTTCGCAGACAATTCCCTCGTGGACAGTTCTTCATTAACTCTTCGTCACCGTTTGGGCAAGGGGTTGCAACTATCATCCTCAACCCCTCCATTCAGGTGTCGAATTATTTGTGCGACAGCGAGTGCAGGGTAATATCTTTAGACATTACATCTTCTAAATTTCAATTCCGATTGCTTAACGTGTATGCTCCGTGCGTAAGTGCAGAGAAACGTGACTTTTTCAATGACCTGCAAATGTATCTGTGTACATCATTTCCTGTAGTGATTGCTGGTGATTTTAACTGTCATCCAGACGTCAACAACATATTTTCGTCTGGACATGTGCATCGCCTGTGCCAGCAAAATGCATTGTTTGATCTAAGGCCAGTGAATTCTCGTGGTGATCTCAGTGGGTTCACATTTCATCGAGGACCCACTGTGGCATCACGACTTGATCTTTTTTTGGTCGACAATGTGTTTGCTGGTGCAGCTGGAACAATGGAGGTTATTCCTTGTGCCTTTTTCGACCATAGCGCCATCTTGTGGTCGTGGGATCCTCCATTTGTTTCTACGGCAATTGCTGCAGATCGAGTCACCAATAAGAACTGGTTTCTAAACGTTTCTCTGCTCAACAATGAAGAGTACCGGGGAATGTTCGTTCAGTTTGTGGAAAAACATCTCCACAATGTGCCTCCTACGCTCGAATCGTGGTTGAACTTTAAAACTAAATTAAAAAAATTTTTCCGGAAGATTGGATTGGATGCAGCCAGACGTCGTCATCGTTACCTCCTCATGCTGCAAGAAATATTACGACTCCTCCGCTGTTCCACCCCTAAGGAGGAGTTTCAGGCTGAAATTCAACAGGTGAAGAGCGAAATAAACGCTCTAATGATCCGGAAAGCTGCCGGCGCAGCTCTCAGGGCCAAACTTACCTGGGCAGCTGACGTCCGGCACATGTCATCGGCAGCCTTCGCTGAGGAGAGACGTCGGGCTAACAATAAACATTGCCATCGTTTATTGGTGGAAGGTGAGGAAGTGGAATCTGATGCCGACATCTTATCAGCCTTTCACTCTCACTTTTCATAATTTTTTAGCCATCCAATCATTCCGTCCGACACCACGAAACAGTGGATAGAGGCATTAAGACCTTTTTCTGTGGAATCTGATTCGTTCATAACTCGTCCCTTCACCGAAGATGAAGTCAAGAAGTTTCTCTCGGCAGACGGCCGTCATGAGTCCAGCCCGGGCTTAGACGGCATACCTTACTCATTCTTCAATTCGTCGTGGAAACTTCTTGGGCCTTTCCTGGTGAGAGTCTTTAATTCCATTCTTCAAGACCCTTTTACATCACACCGGAATTTACTGTAGGGAAAATCTTCTTACTCCCTAAATGCCCGGATCCAAAACTCGTGACCCAGTGGAGACCGATTACATTACTCAATACGGACTATAAAATCTTCACTGGGGTTTTCCAGCAACGGCTTAAACTCATCGCCGACGAGTTTTTCGATCCGGGTCAATCCTGCTCAATTCCGACGCGCAGGATGACAGACAATCTCATTACCATTCGGTGTGTAATGGAAGAAGCGCAAGTTCAACAACAAACTCTTGCAGTGCTAAGTCTCGACCAGGAAAAAGCGTTTGACAAGGTGAATCACGAATTTCTATTCCAAGTGTTTCACCAGCTTCATCTTCGGACTTTTGCTGTGATTATTTCCTCACTGTATGCATCGGCCACATCATGTGTGGCGGTGAATGGCTCCACTTCATCTACTTTCGAACTACTAAAAGGTGTCAGGCAGGGATGTCCTCTATCACCTCTCCTGTATATCTTTTATTTGGAGCCATTATTGCAATTCTTGAACCGCCACCCGGAGGTTCGGGGATATGAGTTTCCTGCTGCGTCCATCAACATCAGGACTTTAGCTTACGCCGACGACGTTGTGTTGTTTGCTTCAGACTCATATTCCCTGAGTATTTACAAGGAAACCTTCGATCTCTTCAGCACTTCGACGGGGAGCACCATCAACCTCGTCAAGTCGAAGGGTATTGCTATTGGGAAATGGACCATTGACAAGCTCAAGTCATTCCCAATAACATGGTGTGGTCAGATCACAGTGCTTGGCTTCATATTTTCTTTTCTCCCGGACTCGGACTCAATTCATTGGCAGCAAGTGGTGGACAAATGTGTTACCCGCCTTGAAAGGAAATTTTATCTTTCCACATCTATGCTTGTCAAGGTGCGGTTTGTGAAAACATTTATATTATCAGTGTTATCAGCTAAATGCCTATTCATTTTACCATCAAAAGAGCTTCTTCACAAAGTTCGCAGTGCTATTATAAACTGTGTGTGGGGGAATTCTGCGCACCGTCATTCAGTTCGGGCAGAGTTTCTCTTCACTCCCTTTGAAAGGGGAGGGTTAGGTCTGCCCGAGATCCGGCGCTATCTCATTGCAGCAAGGCTTGCTGCAATGATTCGTGTTTTTCTTTCCCCCCCATCTTTGTGGGCGAACTTTGTGTTTGTTTACCTTCGAGTATTCTTCAAAGTGAATAGGATACCGTTGCCACCCTTGCTGCCAATTACTACTAACATGCGTCACCCAAGTTTATACCATCAACTTCAAGGGGACCTACTGACTTTATTACCGGCTCTGCGCACTTTAGACCACCAAGACTGGGGTCATTTGCGGCTGTCTTGATTCTACCAGCAGTCTGACCAGGGCGTGACTACCGACATCTTTCGTCTCTGTCCAGATTATCCGTGGTCAGCCATTTTAAAGGCATTAAAATCCATTGCCTTTGACGGAACCGTTTTTTCTATTCAATGGTGGTTGCTGCACCACGGATTTTACTCCCTCCAACGTCTTCATCTATGGAGGGTGGTCAGATCTGCTGGTTGTTTACATTGTGGTGTCACTGAGTCCATTCAACATATATTCTTCGAGTGCTCGTTTGCTCAGTCCATCTGGAATCCACTGTGTCATCATTTTAGTTTATCTAAGTTTTCCTACTCTTTTGTGCGATTCCTGATGGATGACTCCACCGGGGATTCATTACATTTGGATCTAGTGATACCAATTATGTTTCTAAATAAAGAACTCTGGTCAGCAAGAATGGACAGATCGAGGGGGACCTTTTCCACACCGTCATCTATGTGGAAAAAAGGCTCTTTACATCTGCGGTCCTTCCTCGTCTTAGAATGGTATCGACTAGGTCCTTTAGTTTTTAAAAGGCGTTTCACGTCATCCAAACGCCTTTGTGAGGTCATCGGAGGGGACCATAATAATAATTATGCCCATCTTTATACGTTCCCTCTAGACTTCTGATGACCAATCGGTGGAGAAACGAGCCTCGAAACTGAGGCGTTTACTAAAGCTTTGAAGCCCATGAAGGGCTTCATGAAAAACAACGCTTTAAGCATGTGCGCCTGAGCACCCTGCTACAAGATCACTTTTAGGGTGCTCGCTGGAGCAAACATCATCTGCTCCAGCTCCAACAGCAATGAGAGAGCGACTGGCAGAGCGACCTGAGGAACCCAAGAGGACCACTTGGAGAAGGAAAGGCGAGCAACGTAGAGCTACTGGAGCCAAAGGAGGTGAACAAATTCCGACTCAGTCTTTTGCAAGGAAAGGGCGACGATCGACACGGAGACATAAGAAATGTCAGCCGCGTCGGAGCAAAAGCCCGAGCAGTTCCCGGAGCCCCAGCCAAGCAGCCGCCTCAGCTACACAGAACGCCCGAGCCTTGTGGAGGAAACCGAACGGCGAAACAGGTCGTATAAATTCTCAGTTCGATTTCCCTAATTGTCTTTATTCATTAACCGAGGGAGAAGATAATTCATCCCGGATCGGAAGAGAGAAAGCAGCGGACTCGAAGACCGATAGCTACGAGGAGCCTAGCAGAGCGAATATCCAGAAGGAGGAAACGTGTGGTACTAAACAAAGTACGGAAGCCACGTCCGGGGATATCGGTAGCACTCAACTGTCAAGCGAGTAACTCACGCCGCACGAGGAGGACGACCAAAACCGTTGGCGACCCGACCAGAGCCCGAGCGGAAATCGCAGGCTCCGCAAGTGCGCTCCGCGTTGAGATCTCGCGCTGCGAGTTGCGCTTTGCTAAGCTGCATCCGTGGGAAGGTAATGAGATTGAATTATAGACTTATTGACATAAAACTTATTACCTTGAGATTGATTAATTGTCGCATTAAAAACTGCCTCTTAACTATTGCTCAAATTATCTATGTCGACCGACTTAACATTCCAGCCCTCATCGGAATTGATGAACGATTAGTGTTTAAGGTGGACATTTGCATATTAATAATCTTAGTCGTACAATTCATTTCATATGTAGACGATTTCGACCTGAACATACGGACAGACGCCAAGAGGACGAATTCTACTAACGCCGAAGCACGACCGAAGGACTCAAGCAACCACGAATCGACCCTTCACCGCTTCCCAACAGGAACACGTTGGGCAACAGAATTAGGGTGTGTTGGATACCGGCGACGAACGTACGCCCAAGTCTTGAAGTCCTTCAATACGAAACTTTAAGCATCATTGAACTTTACTTTGAAGTTATTAATCTGTAATTGCAAAAATTTGTTTTTTTGATTAAACGTACCATTATATTCATTTTACCGCCTCCTCCCTTCTCTTTCTCATTACTCTGCGAAAATACAAAGTCAGCTAAGAAAAAGTCGTGAAAACCATTAACATAACGGGATGTACTTGATCTGCGACAATACTTAAATAATCTTGGGCACGCACACGTCCGTGCAAAGGAATCAAAGGAACCAAACAATGCCAAGAAAACCATAATACTGCCCCCACCAGGTGGGCTCCATGCTTTTGTGTTGTTTTCTCCATATTCTAACCCTGCCATCTGCAAGATGCATTTGAAATCGTGACTCATCGGACCACATGACCCTTTTCCAGTCATCTACTGTCTAATCCTTGTGCTCCTTGGCGAACTGGAGACGTCTGCTCTTGTTCAAGGCTGACAGTATAGGCTTTCGAACTGGTCGTCAGCTTCCGTAGCCTAAACGGTGTAATGAGCAGCGAACAGTTTGTTCAGAGGCGGTCACAGTTTGTCCTTGATTAAGATTTGCTGCTATTTGACGTTCTTCTGTTGCTCTTCTGTCGCCCTGGACTACTCTGGCCATATCTCCTTTCAGCTCGAGCATTGAGGAGCCTGTGACGACCACACACTTGACGTTGAGAGCCGGCTGTTTTGCTGATGCTGGTTCCGACATTGCGCGCGCCGACGATCATCCCGCGTTCAAACACAGTTAAATCACGTTTTTTACCCATATCGTCGCAAAAATACAGTGCAACCGATGGGTCACCTCAGCAGCATTCCCTTTTTATAGCAGCAGCGCTGTGGTTCAGTAGCTCATTTGCCTAAAACTGTCAGGTGGTCATAATAATTTGGCCACTCAGTTTATATCTCATGACCAACAATGAAACGCAAAGTTGAATTTGGTACGTTGCATAGAATTCCTGTTATTCAGACTTTTCTTAGAAAAGAGAGTTCTTAGTACTTAACCATTTCTTGAAAATCTTTATAAATGATCAGGAACTGGAGATAATGGAGAGTTAGCAGACAATTGAGAAAGAGTGGAAACACAAAAGTACTTAATCCTTTAGCTCCGTGCTGTATTGAGCAAATGGTAAGCAAGTAAATAAAAGAATCGGTGACCGCTAGACTACACAAAGTAATGAATGGCCAATTTTTGCTTCAAGATAATTGAAAGAAGAAAGGAAATTGCAACAACTCAAGTGTACATCTAAAGTAAGATTACATGAATAAAATATTATTTAGACTAGAAGGCACCCTTGGAGAGGTCCATCCATTGTGAGCCCTTAAAAATTTTTTTTTCGGTAAATCAAGTCCCGGTATATCACCTAGAATGGATTTTTTCAGTGAAGAGGTAAATTCCTCTCTTTCGGATTTTTCTTAGAATGGATAGTCCCTTCGCACTATATTGTAGTGATTGAGTTATTATTTAACCAATTTGGAGATTTAATTTAGCTTTTTCAGGTTGTTCTGTTTACCTACAAACGTAATTATCCCGGGCAACGCCGGGTCCTCTGCTAGTCTTCTATATACAAGGTGATTATAATTAAAGTCCCTTTGTAAAAATGCTATAAAAAAACAACCATGAGTCCGAATGACTTCAAATTTGGACTGAGCATTCTTGAAGAAGGGGCATTTGATATGGGATAAGAAAAAAATAGTTCCAAAATTTATCACTAGATGGCGCTGTAAGCGGCATAACGGAAGCGGATTCAGCTAGAAGTGACATTTTGAATTGAAATACGACGGCTTTGGCATGAGTTGTTTATGGCATGATGTTTTTACATTAAAGTTGGTCAAGGAATGCAATTGACACTAAAACAAGTTAAACATGATTTTTTTTTTATTATACAGTACAGTATTAGCAAAAAATCAACTGTACCGGTCAATGAACATGATTGCTTCGGGTTTGATGATGGAAAACATGACTTTCAAGTCATTTAACAGTTGTGGCACTGTTAGTGCAAAGCCCATCCACCACGGCAAGGTCGTCCCTAGGCATAATATGCCGCTTACAGCGCCATCTAGTGATAAATTTTGGAACTATTTTTTTTCTTATCCATATCAAATGCCCCTTCTTCAAGAATGCTCAGTCCAAATTTGAAGTCATTCGGACTCATGGTTGTTTTTTTATAGCATTTTTACAAAGGGACTTTAATTATAATCACCTTGTATATAAAGAAGGATGTTTGCTTGTCTGTTTATGGGTTTGTTTGTTTGTTTGTTTCTTATACAAATCAACAGTTGTATTCCGATTATTGATAAAATTTTGCATAATTGACCTTCAAAGCATGAGGAAGGTCACTGTCTACCTGAGATTTCGAAAAAATAATTATTGATAAAAAAAAATCGATATCCATGGTTATGGTACGGCATATTAATGAGAAATATCTCTTGACCAACAATACAGTGCAAAGTTTGTGCAACAATAGGTATCAGCAATGGTATCAACACGCAATTCTCAAACACTCTGCACGGACCATCAATATATATCTTATGGCCAACAATGCAAGTAAAAGTGTTTGCAAATAGGTATCAACAATGGTATCAACACGCAATGCACCAACTATATGCAGGGATCAACAATATATATATCTCATGACAAACAATGAAAGGCAAAGTTTGTGCAATATAGAGAAATTTGAATTTGTAACAATGCATAGAATTCCTGTTATTCAGGGATTTCTTAGAAAAGAGAGTTTTTAGTACTTAGCACTGTACATAGCCACTGCCTTCTTGAAAATCTTCAAAAGTGATCAGTAACTGGAGATAATGGAGAGTTAGCAGACTATTGAGAAAGAGTGGAAAGACGACAGAGGAAGCACTCCTTTAGCTCCGTGCTGTAGTGAGCAAATGATAAGCAAGTAAATAGAAGAACCAGCAACTGCTAGAGTACACAAGGTGATGAATGGCCAAGTTTTGCTTCAAGTCATCGAGAGAAGAGTGGGAATTGCAACAACATCAAGTGTACATCTAAAGTAAGATGACATGAGTAAGAAATTACTAAGAATTTTTACTGTTTTAATTATAAGCGTTTTCTAATGTTTATTTTTAAGATGTTGCAAAATTTAATCCAAAAAAAAAGTCCGAGCCACGCAGTGGTAGCACATTACATCCAAATATTTCTGTGGGAATATGTATATTTTGGAAACTGAGATTCTGATAATGCAATGATGTAACGTTCTTTTTAAAAAATTATTAATAATGATCATAAAATGATGATGCAGTGTCAGAACATTAACAAAAATATAACTCGTAAAACGATTTTCAAATATGCTGAAAGAAGAATATAAAAATTTGTTGTTTAATATTACAGTAATATTTTAATATACAGCAATGACGAAAACTGCATGTAAATTTACGTATTCGATTGCAGCATTCACACGAATCTTTCCAAACACGCGCGAAATGAGAAAGAGAAAGAAAAATCATTGTTTCAAAGCATTGTCTGGAAAAATCTTTAAAGCATTTCAAGGAGCTTTAGCTGTGACGCAGATGAATTTTAAATTTTAATATTTCACTTTTACTTGCACTTGGTTTAAATAAACAGTGATAATACCTTTGATTCTATCCACATTGACATCATTTTTAAATATAGGCCTAACATTAATTAGCCATTTTTAACAATAGGCCTAACATTAATTAGCTATTTTTAACAACAGGCCTAAAAATTAATTAGCTATTTTTAACAATAAGCCTAACATTATTTAGTCATTTTAACTATAGACCTAACATTAATTAGCCATTTTAAACTATAGGCCTAACATTAATTTGCCATTTTTCACAATAGGCCTAACATTAATTAGGCATTTTTATCAATCGCCCTAACATTAACAGCACTGAATTTTAAAACGAAATCAGCACGTGCATTGACAAAGCTTCATAACGGGCACGTGTAAGGTTTGAGGATTAATTAGCCAGAATTAGAATATTCAGATTAATTGTGTAGATGAGCTATTTTATACTCGCGTTCATCATTGTATATTTAGATTTGGAATTAAGATTTTATAAAATTTTAGAAGGATTTAACTTAGAGTAGAATTAAATAAAGTTTATTATTTTAATTATTTTTTTTTTCTGCGCATGTTAAGAATCGTTTTTAAGTGTCACTTTAGTCGCAAGGGGAGAAAGTGAGATTCATTTTACATCTCATTGTTTTAGCTGTTGGTCTTGTTTTCAAGGACCTAAAGAGTATTGCCAGAGTTAGCTAAGTAAACAAGAAACGAATTTGAGAACAGGATATGGGATAGAAAGACCACGAGAAAGACAAGGTAAGGATTGAACTTTGGAATCTGAAGTGAGCAAGGAGACAAGAAATGATCACGTGAATGCCAAGAGCTTTTAGTATAAGAATAGCTAGAGAGGTGTCGACGGACTTTGATTGACAGGGAGATTCACCTTTTTTTTGGTGGATGGTCGGCGTTTCTAAACGCCTGATTGGTTATTGAAGTTGGATCTGTCTTGTCGTAGTTCTAAGTGAAGAAGACGTTAGTAGTGATTTAACTTTCGTGATAGCCGGTTGTGCGGCGTCGCTACTCATTTAATTTTTAGCTTAATTCGGTCTTCATCTGGTAATTCAAATGATTCCAGATGAGAAATTCTAAAAAGTAGGCTTAACTCAAATATTTTAAGATTTAGTGGTTTAATTTAAGTTCACAACAAATTTAACTTTGTGTTCGCTCGAGTCGAGGGTTTTAAAGAGTATCCGCCTAGCTGAGAACCAGCTCCATCAATTTAAATAGTTCCTGGAGACCAGTATTAGTTGGAGAGAAAGTAACCAGCCCCAAAGGTACATAATTTCATCGTGGAAGAGGGAGCCTAGCAGAGCGATCTACCAGCCACTTCGGAAGAGGAATCCACCCCCCCCCCCGGACGTTTCAACGTAGCCAGAGAGCGAGAAAGACATCCAAGAGCGGACAGATTGAGAAGACCACGGTATAGCCCATTTCCATTTATGTCTCAATGGCCATTCTTTCTGTTTCATATTATTACATTCAAAATTGGGAACGGATTATTTAATCAGACAGATAGTGGGAAAGACAGATACATTTTACATTAGAGCATTATATTTTTCATAGAGAGCTTAAATTATACTCTCCCTAAATTCTTATCCGATCCAGACAGACCATTTGCTATATTCAATTAAATGTTAGAAATTAGATTGTTAATCTTTATTGTACTTAGTAATTGTTAAATCAGTCATTCCAGTTTCGCATTTAGATATGGTTTAAACGTTTCTACATTTGATTACCCTCTTTAAGTAAAGATTTACACAAACTCATTCTGAGTTATGATCATATATTATTTAAAGAAACCACCAATCATTACCTCGTAAATACTTATCTATTCAAATCCTTAAATTGATAGATTACCTTACTGTACATCATATAAATTGATTGCCAAGTCTTTACATGAAAATTGTGTTTTCTTGTTTATACTTTACGATGATCCAGATTGATATAATTTGATACAATGTCTGTCTTATTACAATTTGAATTATTCTCAATTTGCATATCTAAATTGAACATCATATTAATTGAATTTCATTATTCATTTATCCACATCTTTTATTCCAAATTACCTAACGTTATTGTTTTATATATCTTTTGTTGTATGATCAATAAACAACTTATTTAATTGTTTAAGACCGTTTCACGTGCCTATTTCTTCCCTCGTTGGCCGGCCTGTGTGCGGAGATTCTAGTATGTAGGTTAATGGGATAAATCCTAAATTATCATAAAACTTTGTGAATAGTATAATTCACTGGCGCAGTCCTTTATAAATGATTAATTATTCATTCGACCACTTATTTCCATAATTATCCCCAGGAACCTTACACAAGTGCTCCAAGGTGCCACCAACAATGCTTAAATGATAAACAAAAACAAAACATTGTATTCACTTATGACTCGTCAGTAGGAATCGAGAGCTCATCAAAAGCTGATATATCACAGTCAGGTTCTTCCATTTCCACGTTTTCGAGCAAATGTTGAGCTTGTATTCTTATATATAGTTTTAGCTAAAGCTCGTAATAAGGGGTCATTGAAGTACTTTTTGGGGGTCATTTTCTCGGACGTAGCATTTCGAAAATCGAAAAGAATTTCATATTCGTCTTGTGCTCGTCATTCCCGTTCGAATGATGTATTACATGCCTTGTATTGCCAATAAAAATATTTAATTGGGTCTCAATAGTCACATGACTATTAGAGCGATTTCAATCACAAACTAATCAGGTGAGCTCAGGTGTCTCTATCGAAAAGCGAAAGCAGAATTTGAAAAAGTTACAGCATTCTCGAGTAATCGTCGGACATACAGACGGACAGACAGACACACAAACAGAGCGAAACCAATATATGCTTTTCAGCATATAATAAGGCAGCATCTGTTGATGAGGCAAAGGAATCACGCTTGTCTCCCTTGAGTTCCCTGGCAAAAATTAATGTGTGTGGAAAGGAAAAAGAAAGAACGAGTATTGGTCAGAAAAACTCTGCAACTCAAAACAGAAAAAGCTATATGGGCATTTGAAACATCTGAACAACCGACGTTTCGAATAGAGCAAGAGCTTCTACTTCAAGCGCAAGAAAAACTTGAATCTAAAGTATCTGGTGATGCTCCGCAGTGGCGAGGCATGTCAGGAAGAGTGTAGATAAAGTCCGGGTATATCACCTAGAATTCCTGTTTTTCGTACTTTTCGTATCTGGTGATGCTCCCTTTGATCTGTGTTGTTTTGATTGAGTTATTATTTAAACAATTGGGAGTTATAATTTAATTTTTTGAGATTGTTCTGTTTATCTACCAGTGTAATTATCCCGGGCAACGCCGGGTACCTCTGCTAGTTGCTAAACTTTGCCTTGCACTGTTGGTCATGAGATATTTCTTATTAGGCAGTGGCTACGTACAGTGCAACCTCGTACGCCTACCGTTCAATACAAAGGAAGTGACAACTTATACTGCCATCTACCTACAGATTAAGTACCCAACTATCGAATCGAGCAAGATGGCGGAATCGCGTCGCATAGTGGAGATATGCAACGTTTTAAGCACTTTTATTTTAGCTTCGAGCAGCTAATATGGGATAGAATGAATATTATGAATGGCGTTGTAATATTATTGTTAAATTTCAAGGTAAGTGAAATTTACTGTGACTAAATAGAAAAAGCGGTATGCGGTATATATCAGTTCGTTAGAAGGGGGGGGGGGTGTCTTTATAAATACAACGTAAGAGTTTTGTTTTTGTGAGCAAATAATGGCTACCGCACACAGCTGGAAGACATGCGACTATAGTGGCTAGAAAAATAGTGTGGCAGCGAACGTTCAAATCTGATTCCTCGATTGATGATGCCGCCAGATGGCAGCTACATCGACATAGTAGCTAAACATCCAGAGCTTTATATAGAAGTCATAGGGCTCCATTAATTTCTTCGTAAATTTATAAATTTGATTTATTTCATTTTCATTTCAGAACATAAATATGAGATAATATTTATAATACATACCATTTTAATAATATTTCGACCCCCCTCCCTTTTTCTTTTGTTTATTTAGAGACGATTTTGCAGTATTTTTAAATTTCAAATGATTTTATTCTATTTCAGTTATCTTTGGTATTAAAAATTGAATAGAGAAATATATGACCGTTTCACACTGAATTATTTTTCTTTAGATAAGGTTTTCGATTTCTTCATCAAATAAAATAGCACCCCTCCTCTCTTACTGTCGCAGTTTAAAATTTCAAGACTACTTTACTATCTATATTTCTCATTTATTTTTTCTCTGATTTTTCTTATAAATCAGAATAACTTTTTAAAATTTCATATAATCTAATACTATAATTCTCTTATACATCTGCATGTCCGATTCGTCGAGGCCAACAAAGGAAGTTACAACAATCCGTCCGAAGTCAGGAATTGTTGTGGTAAGATAATACTCAGTCATTGTTGTGAATTAAATAAATATACTGAAAACTGTTCAGTGTTGATTTTTTATATGCAGATGAACAGTTGTTGCAGAATATTAAGTTTCCACTTTCATTTCTTTACCCTTCATCCTGTAAGGTTAAAATTCTAGTTTTAAATAACAAAATGCAATCAAAGCCGATATCAACACATATCCATTACACGATTACAAAAAAAAAGTAATAAGCATAATTCTTATTTTATTTTATTACACATTATTTACGTTCAACTTTATTGTACAGTAAATTACTCCGAATCCAGCCAAAATCCTCACCGACCCCAATTCAAAGTGCAAAGGAGGAAACTAAACAAAAAAGAAAAAAGAAAGGTCCAATATCCCCATTTATATAACCCACAAATAAAGCGTTAATTTTGATCAGGATTTTTTTTTTAAACTTGTACGTCATTTTTAACTAGATTTTGGAAACTATCTAAGTTTTTTTTTTTTATTTGAATTTATTGAAGTTTTTGTTTTTTCTGTCTGAATTTACTGATTTTTTTTTAGAAAGAAAAATAACTCCGAAAACACTATTCCACATAATAAATTTTAAAATTTAAATTTAAAATTTAAAATAGCGTTTTCGGAGTTATTTTTCTTTCTATAGTTGTGTCCACAGTTTTGGCTTGATTCCATTAATTTTTTTTTATTTTAAGGGGGTGTCTTTTTTAAAAAAAAATTTTTTTAATATTATTTTATCGAAATACTTAATTGGCGGTCGCGTTGGCCATAAATATTTTTTGTTATAATTTAAATTTATCATGTATTAAGAAATTAACTAAATATTTAATAAGCGATCTTATTTTATTATTAATTATATTAAAATTATTAAAATTAATCTTAGAAAACGTATTTTAAAAACTCTCCCCACCTCCAGTAAATTATCCAGTAATATACAAGGCAAAACACTCCAGTAAATTATCGAATAATTCGATAAAAATGATCTAAAAATTATAAGAAAAATGATATACAAATTAAGTTATTGATGAAAAATAGAAGATGTTTAAATTCTTGATGTTGAGGTGTGGCATGTAATAAAATCCTCAAAGAACATCCATTATTATTCTTTAAAAATTAAGGCTTCATTTGGATGTTATGTTCTCTTTTAAGCTTTCAGTCGTTTTTTTTTTGTTTTTTTTTATAATAGTAAAGTTTTTTTCCTCCCTTGTATTCTAGACTGGGAGTTTTGTACCAGAGAGTTTTATACCTGAGGGTTTTGACCAGCGAAGGTTTTTGTCCTATCCTCAGAAGATTACTCATATCTTATTTGTTAAAATAATAAAAAAAAACAAAACAATTGCTTTCAAACCTATTAACCTAAAATATCTTATATTTAAAATTTTAGCATCATTTTATGTAGACATTAAAATATAATTTCGTTGTTAATAAGGTGATAAATAATTAATTTTATATGAAAAAAAGATATTTTCTTGATGTAGCTAATCATTTTCAAAATTGTGTATTCCACATATTCCATGCTGTAATATCTCATGTTTCAGCTTATTTAAAACAGCAGACTTTTGATTTTTTTTTTAACGTTAGAGAATGTCCTCAAGTTTTTTGGAACGCAATTACCAAAAAATATATGATATTTTTATAAATAAACTTTATTCGCCTCTATTATATCTGAAGGAAAGCTCCGTGCAACTGATATCTGTGTCGATTGCAGCGCCACCGCTACTATCATCAAATCGGGAATCAGCCATGTAGCATTGCCAGTAGTAGCCGTTGCCACACTATTCTTCTATCCACTATAGTGGTGGTGGCGTCGGTGGCGGTTGCGAGCAGAAGTGGTATCGGCATCAGTGGCGGCGGCAGCGGCATGGCACATGGCCACGGTGCTATTTCACCACCGTGCACATGACACGACACGACACAAACACGCGAACACGTATGAATTAGAGATATCTCAGACAGAGCCATTTTTGCATCTTTGTCTTGTGTTTCTCAATGAGAACACAAATCGACACAAATACAAGATTTAAGCCTGATATGCACTATTTTAAATTGCTTACATCAATATTTATTTGTTTTTTGTATCTTCCTATTGTCCTTAGAATTAGAATGGACTAATTGCAAAGTTTGTAATGTAGATATATGTGCACATAAAGCTGTTATTATGAGGCACATGATATTTACAAAACATGAATATCAACTTAAAGTTGCTACATCTAATGTGGATATTTCTAGCATGCAATGCATGGCTGCTGGAGACAGTTCTGTGAAACGAGCGGAACTGAAGGTATGTGCGCTTTTAGCCAGCAACAATTTAAGTTTTAAATTGATGGATTCTCTAAGTTCTCTTTGTGCAAATACCTTCACTGATTCAAAAATTGCTAAGAATATGTCTGTCAAAAAAACCAAAGCTACTGTTGTAAAACAAGCATTGGGGGCCAATTTTAGCAAACAATTGTATTCAACCTTAGCCAACAAGGGTGCTTTTTTTTCTTTAATTATGGATGAAAGTACAGACAAAGGGGGTATTAAGCAATGTGCATTTACAGTCATTTATGTGTGTCCTAGTATAAACAAAGTTGTTACTAAGTTTTTTGATATCGTGGAAACAAAGGAAACAACAGCAAGTAAGCTCTATGAGTGTCTGAAGCATAATTCAGTTTATAAGCATTTGAAAGAAGATCTTCCATTTATAGCATGCATTCGCTGCTCTTGTCACATGATTCAATTATCAGCTTCAAAAGCATGCCTGTTGCTGCCTAGGTCTATAGAGGACTTGTTGAGAAATTTAGGTTCACATTTTAGCAGAAGTAGCAGTCGACCAAGAGATTTTCAAAGAATTTCAAACAATTTTTATAAAATTTTATTACCAGCAAACACCAGGTGGCTTTCACTTAAAGACTGCACGGATCGCGTGTTAGAACAATATGAACCTTTAAAGGCATATTTGACTGAAAGTTTATTTTCTGACCCATCAAAGACTACAGAGTCCATCCTTTCCACGATGTCTAATGAATTTACTAAAATTTATTTGTATTTCCTGAGTTATGTTTTAGAAATTCTAACTGATTTCAATCAGTTATTTCAAAGTGAGTCACCATTGTTACACAAACTGAAACCTGATGTTGAGAATATTTTGAAAAATTTTTATTGCAATTTTTTTAAGTTTGAATTGGTGAAAAATGCTGATGTTCTAACTCTAGATCACAAAAACACCAACTATCACCTACCTCTCAGTGACATTTATTTGATAATACACCTCCCATATCTTTCACTCCTTGTTTTGTATGAAGTAATGCTCTCAAAGTATCAGTATGAAGACAATTGCGCAAATCAGTTTTTGTATTATTCATTTGGCTGAAAATCCGTTTTGCAGAAGCATTGGAGAAAGGCAAAACAAGGAGAAGATTTATTATTACTTTCAAATTTGGAAATAATTCCATGCCAGCACTATTTGTTAACTGAAACTTTACACCAATTATTCGTCAGCATGTTCTTAACATTTAAACCCAGTTCTTGGAAATTTTCTGAAGAAGGATTAGATCAATAATACTAACACTAGGTTTCAGTTTGTTATTAGTTTATATGCTTTGTTCCCTTTCGTTAAATTATTAAATAATTTCGTTAAATTATTAAATAATTTTATTAAATTGTTCAATAATTTTGTTAAATTGTTCAATAATTTAGTTAAATTGTTCAATAGTTTTGTTCAATACTTCATATTGTGTAAAAAATTAAAATTTAATGATCTTAATACATGAATTCTTGAATGTGAAGCTGAAGTAATTCTGCAAAGGCTCGTATCACTTGCTCCCTCTTGTGTGTAATTTGTGTGTAATGCCGTTGTGCCAGCTTGTAAAAGCGTGTAATCTCGGAATAGTGGGGCGTGTATTTATAAAAATTTCATTGGCAGCACTGGTTGGGAACAACTTGACCACGCACCTTACAGTCCGCACCTCGCGTCTAGTGTCTACCACCTGTTCCGGGATCTAAAGGCGTTCATCCGCGGCCTGCATTTCAGCGACGATGAAAAAGTGAAGACTGCGTGACTTTCTTCAACGGCGGCAGGTTTTATGAAGTGATCATGCGAAAGTACATTGAGCGCTGTGACAAGCGCTTAAATAAACTTGGAAAAATAGTTTAAGGAAAAAATTTTGAAAATATATTTAGTAGTTTTGTTTTTATTACAAAACGGTTCTTACATTAAAAATGACCCTCGTACTTCTTCCATGGCTTCGCTATCTACATTTTGACTCTATTGCAATTTATTTCATGCAATCAGGAATAAATGAAAGAGGTGAAAAGTGACACATCTTTGACTTTTTATTTTTTATATATAAGTAATGGATTTATATTTATTATAATTCTCATATATTCAAAAAGTAATTGAATAATTACTATTATAAAAATATTATTTTCTTATTTTTATTATAAATATTCATTGAATCAATAATAATTGTGTTTACATAAAATCTTATAATATAAATACCAAATAAATTATAATAGTGAAAATAAAAATGAAAGAAATTATAACAAAAATCAATTAATATTCACCTGAAGTCTTTGGAAATCCAAAAGATAAAATCCAATGATTGTTCTTGTTCTTATTGGGATGTCCACACTACATCAAATGCTGAAACATGGCAGAAACAAATAAATTAATGGAATAGCTGATTATCCAACCGCTTTAATGTCCAAAGACTGCTCCAGTCGTAGATAATATCACTTTTAGGGCCCAGTAAAAGAAATTTAAATTAGAAAAACATTTAAAACAGACATAAGTATAATTAACAAAACGATTTCGAGAATTATCTTCTCTCATCCCCATCAATCAACAGGTTTCTTCGCATTAATCATTGTTAAAAGTTTTTAACCAAAACTATTCTATAATAAGAACAAAGAACTGTATCCTAAAACTCATCTTTTGGACATTCAAAGCCATCCGGTGGATATAAGTGACTTTTCTTTTAATTTATTTGATTTTTATTTTTACTGTTATAATTTATTTGGCCCTTATATTTGGAGATATCAAACTAAATAATTAAAAAAAATTAATATTTTTAAATTTTATGTGAAGAAACTGTAATATTCTTAATTTTAACAGTAAAAACAATTACATTATTATTGAATAAATGAATATTTATAATAAAAATAAAAAACAATATTTTTATGATAATAATGAATCTATTACCTTTTGAATATTTGAGTAGTTATCCACGCGCCGACCCTGATTACATAAAATATATTGCAATAGAGTCAAAATGTAGATAACAAAGCGATCAGAGCTAACTCGAGTTAACAGGAGAAGAAGTAGAGAAGAAATGTTTGAGAAGGGAAGGACATCTACGCGCAGTGAACGATATACAGGTCTAGTAAAAGTGCGTAAACGTTGCATTTCTCCATGCGACGCGATTCCGCCATCTTGCTCGATTCGATAGTTAGATAGATGGCAGCACAAGCTGTCACTTCCTTTGTATTGAACGGAAGGCGTACAAAGTAGCACTGTACGTAGCCACTGCCATCATTATGAATATCTATTTATTATCTATAATTATTATTTTTTCGAAATCTGAGGTACACAGTGACCTTCTTCATGCTTTGAAGGTCAAGTATGCAAAACTTCATCAAGATCGGAATAAAACTGTAGATTTGTACAAAATACAAACACACCCACACGAAACACGCAAACTCACAAACATTCCTCTAATGCCCATAGGCATGTTCTAAGCTTTGGCTAATTGAGCGGAACCGAAGTCATAGGCAGAAAAATTAACCCTAAGGCGTTACCGCATATCACTAGGGCACTAGTCAAAAGCCCTCACCGGTGAGAGAATGATTACGTAATTCCTCACTGGGCTAACCGTCTTTTTCACTGAGAGGACGGTTAAAATACTGCGTTATAATAGATCTAATAGACCTATACCGCGAGGCATAATAGATCTAACTGTCGTTTTCGACCGTGTTAAAACCACGTCACAGTTTTCTCATCGGGATTTCTGACTGACCAAACAATAATTCTTCTCACCGGTGAGAGAAGGAAATGTCAAAAAGACTTTCTACACAGAAGCACATTCGTTCATGGAATCTCTTGAACAAAGAAGGAAACATCATGTTCCATACAAACTATCATCAAAACAAAAAACTCTATTTTCAGGCACCAATATTGTTTCCATCTAACAACCTGCCGTAACGTTCCCTGAAGTAACGTTAGCTTTGGACAATTGAGCGGAACCAACTTCATAAGCAGACAACTTAACCCTAAAGCGTTATCGTATTTCACCAGGGAAATGGTCAAAAACCCTCACTGGTGAAAGAATGGTTACGTAATTTCTCACTGGGATAACCGTCTTTTTCTCTGTTGAGGACGATTAGACTAAGCCGTTAAGCATAAAATGAAGTCACAGTTTTGTCACCAGGACTACTGACCAACCAAATGCTAATTCTTCTCACCGTTGAGAGTTTTTGACCTCACCCTAATGATATCTTAAGTGCAGAGAAAGAAATGTCAATCCATTATCATTGCCCTCCATAACAAAAGCACAACTTAACCTAACCTAACCTGACGTAACCATTGGCATTGCCCACAACAACAAAAAGACGACCCTACCCAGAAGCACATGTGTTGTTTCGTTCATGGTCACCAAAACTAAAAACTCGATTTCGGTTCGCCAATATTGTTTTCCTCTAACAACCTTGCCTTAAGGAAGAGCGAGTTGCTTTGGCTAATTGAGCGCAACCCACATCATAGGCAGACAACTTAACCCTAATGCGTTACCGCATGTCACTGGGGCTGTGGTTAAAAATCCTCACTAGTGAATGATTACTTAATTTCTCACTGGGCTAACCGTCTTTTCTCGGTGAGGAAGGTTAGACTTATCCATTATGCATAGCAGACCTAACAAGTGCTGGTTAGTACTCACAAGTGAATACGTGTTATGATGTTGAATGAGTAAATCGGAAACTTCTTGTTGGAATTCGATCAATTTAACGGTAGACACAGTCTTATGTACCCTATTATTCCTCCAGATTTCATTAACCTAGGCTTTACAGAACCTAAGTTATTAACTTGTTGATCTTGGCGGCTTTTTTATTGCTGTTCATATCTCAGTTATCGTTCAAATTCAAACCCATGTTCATATGAACTTTTTTGCTTAGAATCACCCATACTACCTCCCCTCCAAGTTTGTACAGACCGTTCTGATATACCCTGTATATCGTTGGCCCGTGCATATGGTTGGTGAATTGCTTGTTGATACCGTTGTTGATATTTATTCTTGCACAAAGTTTGCTCTGCATTGTTGCTCGTGTTATACTTCTTTTTGTTATCATAATGATTATCGATTTTGTTATTTTTTCGAAATCTGAATTGTGCAAAATTTTATCAAAATCGGAGGAAAACTGTAGATTTGTATACGAAAGAAACAAACAAACTTTCGTCAATCGTCTGAACATTTCTTAGGAAGCTAAAGGGAGATATGTGTATTTCTTTGCCCCTTCGACGGAGACTGCCTAATCTAATATCGTCCAATATACTCACTTCCTCCTCAATTATCTCTACTTGGTTTGTAGTGGTTGGACATTATACAGGCCTTTCCAAAATGTTTTAGACAACTTTTGATCATTATACAGGGTGAGTCTGAAACCCTATCACAAACTTTTAGGGGATGTATGGGTGATTCTAAAGAAAAAAAAGTTCATATGAACATGGGTCCGAATTTAAACGCTATAGCGTCTTATAAGATATGAACAGAAATAAAAATAATTGGAAAATGGTCATAGGAGGATTTTTTCACGCCATTACCCCGGATATTAATTAATAAATAGAGAAAAATAGTAAAGAAAATTCTATGGTCTGGACTCGAACCAGGGCCCTCCGGGTATACACCACCCCACCTTAGACATGGAACTTGTCGCTATCAAACATGCCCTGTGAGCATAGGCAAAACTCAGTCAAAGGTTTTTTGATGCAGTATTATAACGCTAGGTGTCGCCGCACTTTTCAGTTAGAAAAATAGATAGATAGAACTAGATAGAACTTTACTTCCTGTGACAGTTTCCGGAAAATGGCGACTAGCGTAGAAAAAATACAATGTGGCATGAGTTACTAAGACTGAATCTGGAACACAAACTCAAAGGAATTTTAGGACGCAGTATGAAAAGACCCCACCAACTCGAGACCAAATTGCGAAATGGCACGAACAGTTCATGACCACTGGAAGTGTTCAACCAAGGAAATCAACAGGTCGACCAAGCACTAGCAACGAGGCTGTGGAACGTGTTCGGCAGGCTTTTCAGCGTAGCCCTCGTTAAGTCGATCAGTTCAGCAGCCAGACAGCTCCAGATTCCTGTTCACCGTGTTTTACTCAGGCCCAGGCTTATTCTCTTCATTTAAAAATAAGCAGTGGCATGAAGAAAAAGGACTGGGACAATTTTTTGTTGAATATGAATTGGGTTAATCAGCGTAAAATTGAGCAAAAAAGCAAAAAATTATCAGATAAATTTAAGCTTATTCTCGGAAATCAAACTCTGCCCACTTACAAAAATTCCGTAAGACCCCGTAAAGACAACGTAATTAATCAAACCAACATGCAGTTCAATAATGCAGAAATGGAATTCTTATCTAAAGGTTTAAAATTCGCGTTCAACAAAAAATTCAATGACACTTATAGTCTAGTGGGTGAAATAAAGGGGGGGATTAAGTACTTACCAAAACTCAACAAAAAAGTTATCAGAGAACAATGTAAAAAAGTCCTCTCTAACAATTACGATAATTATATTACTTCTACTGCTGATAAAAAATATTCTAATATTGTCAAATCCCTTAAGAACAAGGATTGCTTTTATTTAAAAAGCGATAAGGGGAATAGTACAGTCATTTTAGAAAAAGGAGAATATTTTAGAAGGGTTGATAATATCATAGCCGAAGGCCCCTTTGAGTCTTTAACAAAAGATCCTCTCCCCAGTCTTATTACGGACACTAAAAAAACTATCAAAAGTTGCCCCAACACTATCCCGGACAACTTGTCATCATCTTTAATCAACCGCAATCCTACTTTACCCAGACTGTACGCCCTGCCAAAAATTCACAAACCGGGTGAGAAAATGAGACCCATAGTCTCCAACATTTGTTCACCTTTATACCCGCTTTCTAAGTTTCTTGCAAACTTCCTCAAGACCCTTAAGGTTTCAGAATTTGATAGCTCCATTAAGAACAGCGTGGAACTAACTAAAAAACTTAACAATAGGATGGTCAGGCCCGGGGAAATTCTAGTGTCTTTTGATGTGGTTTCGCTCTTTCTTAGCGTCCCCATCCCCGAGACTCTTGAATTTCTAAAAGAGATTTTGATCAAAAATAATGTTCCAGAAATTAAGAGGAAGGAATATCTTAGTTTAACCGAATTGTGTGTAAACAATAATATTTTTTTGTATAAAGAAAAATTTTACAAAATGAATAATGGGACTCCTATGGGGTCCTGTCTTAGCCCAGTTCTTGCGGACATTTTCTTAAAGTCCTTCGAAAGCATCCTCAAGAATTCGAGCCATTACTTTCCCGATGTCTGGTATCGTTACGTGGATGACGTATTTGCCATATTCGATACCAGGGCTTGCAGTATTGATAAGTTTGTTGAGTATATTAATAATTTCTTCCCCACTGTTCAATTCACCTAGGAAATTGAAGTTGATGGTAAGCTACCGTTTCTGGATACTTTAGTTTTGCGGAATCAAGGTTTTCTATCCTTCGACGTATACCGAAAACCTTCGAACAAATTGAATTTTATCCCGTCTGACTCCAGCCACGCATGGAGTCAGAAGATTTCCGCGTTCACGTCAATGCTAGACCGCGCCTTAAATCTTCCCTTAAGTAATACTGCATTCAAGAAAGAAATCTCCATAATTAAGAAAATTGCCACGGGGAATGGCTATGATCCCATTACTGTGACAAACCTTCTTAAGAAAAGAAAATTTATCAAATTTATCAGGGACATTACTACACTTCCAAAAAACTAAAGATAATCATATGACTATCTCTGTATCATATAATCGACAGCTTGTCAAAGGTCTCAAGACACTTTTCAAAGCTCATAATATTTCCCTTTGTTTCAGCAACCCAAATCAAGCAAGGTTTTTATTGGGCAACCCCAAGGACAAGGTTCCCCCTCTCCAAAAGTCAGGGATTTATGAAGTCAAATGCCCTCAATGCCCGAAGGTTTATCAAGGACAGACTTCTCGCAGCGTTTTGACCCGGTTTAAAGAGCATCTGAACCATAGGAAGTTCGGCAGAAGCCATCTCTCCGCCGTCGCCAAGCACTCACTGGACACAGGACACGGCATTTCCTTCGAACATGTTAACCTTTTAAAATCAATAAATAAGAACCGATTCCTAGATGCCTTTGAGAGTATGGCGATTCAATCCACAAACAGCAATAAGTTACTTAATTCGGATAAAGGGCCAATCAGCGACTCTCAGCTAATTCAATGGTGGGTCAACCTAACCAATCATTGAATCTCTTGTTGAAGTGCGTCTGTTCCTTTGTTTATTATTGGCCGCTTTTCTCTATAAATACCCGCTCTGTTTATGTTAAATTCAAGGCTTTGTACCTCAATAGGAAGCTCAAGAATCCCCCAGATTCTCTTGTTCTGTTCAATAAGAAACTGGACTGGGTGGATAACTACAAGTACCTGGGAGTTATCATTGACTCAAGACTCTCATGGAACCAGCATATGTCCTATGCTCTGAACAAAGCGAAGAGGGCTAAGTACAGTATCATAGCTCTTATGTGTCGCAACAGCGCCCACAGCATTGACAACAAGCTTCGTCTGTACAAATCGATTATCCGGACCATACTCCTCTATGGCATGCCTGCGTGGGCGACTATCTGTAAAAGCAGATGGAGTGAACTACAGTCATTCCAGAATGTTACCCTGAGGACCATTGCCCAGCTGAACAGAAGGACGGTGAAAAACCAATCCATCCACCTCGATTTAAACATGGCCCATATCGGTAAGTTTATACAGGATCTCCTTTTGATTATGATACAAAAGATGAAGACTCACGACAATAAGCTTGTGAAAGGGATACTGGAGAACTCAATGAATATGAACTGGCATACGAAGTATCGTAAACCGAGGCACGTTCTTGACATCAATTTTGAAGATATTAGCAACGTCTCTTTCCCAGACTACTGGAAGATGTGATAATCTTATTTTTCCTTGTATTTTTTTTTTCTGACAATCGTCAATCTTATTTTCTTTTTTGTATAATATGGAAGACCGCTTGGGTTGGTTAGGCTTCTTGACTACCTCAGTGTATTTCATTTGGAGTTTATTCTGGTTGGATGAGCTTTGTGAAAGCGCTGCTTTCGTCCTATCCTAACGAATGTACACTTCACTGTTCGATTGTAGATTGTCGATGTTAAATTCAGTATCTTCGGGTTTTTCTCCTGGTTACTCCCTGTTTTTACCTGCTGAATGATGAGAGCTTCGCCCTCGAAAAGCGCTTACAGGATAAGGTCGTATTTTTCCTTTTGTAATTTTGTTGTGGTCAAAGAGTCTTTTATTTATTTTATTCCATCTTAAACTTTATGCCTATAAAGTTCAACTTGTGCAAGCTTGAAACCAATTTATAAACCTCAACGCCGAGCATATGCTGAAGAAATTTTACGATGAATTGACAATGATGATTTTTTGAAGTCTGTTATGTTTTCAGATGACGCAACTTTTCACGTGTCTGGTAAGGTCAATCGTCATAGTAAGCTGATTTGGTGATCAAAAAATCCCCGTGAAGTTCTTGAAGTCGAGCATGACAGCTTAAAGGTTAACGTGTGGTGCGGGCCTTTACATAATCGAGTTATTGGTCCTTTTTTTTTCATCGAGCCATACCTTGACATGATTGAAGAATACACATTTCCACAACTTCAGGACGACAAACAAAGGTTTTTTCTCCAACAAGATGGATTGGATTAACAGTCCGAGATGCGCTTATTGCCGAATTCCCGCGGCGGTGGATTGGGTGAGATGGGCCTTTGTTATGGACCTTTTCCTCTGGGGCTTTTTTAAGGACAAAGTGTACAGCACAAAAATCAAAAGTGTGACGGATTTGAAGTCCCGCATTGTTTCTGCAGTTAGTTTGGTAGATGAGGCGATGCTGGCAAGAACATGGGCAATGGTTGAATATCGTTTGGATATTGACCGTGTTCAAATGGTGCCGATTTTTAACTTTACTAATATACCAAAAAACATTTTGAGTTGATAAACAAACTGTTGAAAACCATTTATCTCTATCTGTAATAGTTTTTTTTTTACATAATGATTAAAAGTTGTCTAAAACATTTTGGATCACCCTGTAATTTGTGTCTGCGTGCTCTGCAGTCGTCGACGGCAGCCTGGGAACTTTGATAACCACTGAGTTACTTACAACTTGCTCAGTTTCTCAATAGTCTCAGTTATTCAGGCTTTTCTTAGAATTGATAGTTCTTGAAACATAACAATATCTTGAAAATTTTTAAAAAGGAACAGTAACTGTAACTCAGTGGTTGACTATTGAGAAACTGAGTAAGTTGTAAGTAACTCAGTGGTTATCGAAGTTCCCAGGCCGCCGTCGACGATGCAAGCGTGGCAACTGAGGAAACTGCGGCTGCTAGACCACACAAAGAGATGAATGCCCAAGTTTTGCTTAAAAACATCTAAAGCAGATGCAAATTATATCAACATATTACCAAGTAGTGAATAACCCTACTCAGTTTGTTGGAATTGCAGAGCACACACACACAAACTATAAAGTGCAACCACTACCACTCAAGTATTGAATTCTTTCGTCGAAGTTATTGTCTCCGTATATTTCCACATCAACACCGAGGAAATTGAGCAGGAAATGAGTATATTAAACTATATACCGGGTGGGCAAGAAATAACGTGAGGTGTTCAGAGCTCGCTAGCGAGAATTCTATTAGGCCAATGCAGTACATTTTGGTGTATATACTTAGTGTAACATGCAGTTTCGATTTCTGCAAAAAATAAAAAATAGTACCAAAAGTCGCCATAGGGGGCGCTTATTTCATGAAAACAATGAACAAATACCGTACAAACCAACTTAAGTAAAAACAATAAACAATGTTTTATTTTTAATTACAAATGTGTTTCAATATGACCACCAATAGCTGCATGCGGTACACGACATTTTCCACGGCAGGTCGCAGCATATCTGCATTAATTATTCTGATATGTAACGTTATTTGATCCTTTAAGGTTGAGAGGTCAGGAACATGTGCTTGATACACAAGGCTTTTCAAATATCCCCATAACCAAAAATCACAAGGGCTGAGATCAGGGAACCTGGGTGGCCATACCATGGGAAATGCACCTGAAAAACGTACTCGCAAGATCTGCTGCACCTGACGTCCGATGTGCGGTGGCGCACCATCCTGCATAAAAATGGTAGAATCCAGACAACCCTTTTCCAGCAATCGTGGTATCACAAAATTCTCAAGCATATCGGCATAC
>JAHWFO010108753.1:0-11068 GCA_023313115.1 Rhysida immarginata
CTCCTCCCCCCACTGAAGGAACATCATCAATCAGATCAACAGATAATGACGACCCTTCTTTCCAACAACACGTATCAGCTCATAGGAATTTTTTTCACCGATATTCTTATACATATAAGCACGATACGGCTGATATTTACACGTATTTTCAAAAAATAAGAAAAAGTATAGAAAACGTTTTTGAAACTGTGATGATGAATCTCGATCAAGTTAAATTTTTGATATGTTTAGCAGTTACATTAGAGAAAAAATCTGAGGAAACGATTGAATCGATGCCATTATACTTGTGTTCGGGAACAAGATTAGTTTTATTAAAAACAGAAATTTCATCGACTATCGATGATGTGATAAAAAATTTGGTAAACAAATTCGAAACTTTTCAAAAAAATGGATCTGGATGGACTATCTCGTCCATTGATAAATGCGATGTGCATTTTGGAAAATATCGTCCGTTGTCTGGAGGATGTAAATTTAAGCTCGATAAATTATTAAAAAATAAGAGAGCATTGCTCAATGTGGAAACTGACAACAATTCTTGTTTTATATTTTCTGTCTTGGCAGCATTGCATCCTGATGCTAAACGAAGTGATGATGAATATTACATGCAGTTTATGGGGGAACTCAATTTAAACGGAGTGACATTCCCAACTCCGATTACATACATTCCTAAATTTGAAAAACAAAACGATCTCTCTGTAAACGTGTATGGTTATGAAAAAAAAACAGTCTTTCCTTTATACATATCGAAAACAGCAAGCAAACGGGAAGTTAATTTATTGCTGCTTGAAAACCAACATTATTGTGCCATTCTGGATTTTCGACGATTAACCAGGATGGGTAACAAAAACCGTGATGTTTGCCGCTACTGTTTGTCAATGTTTCGCGGAAAAGCAAGGTTAGAAGAACATGAGAAAGACTGTCGATTGAATAAACCTCAACGTTTAGAGATGCCTAAAAATCCAAAAATGATGTTTAATCGATATGATTATCAATTGAAGGTACCATACGTCGTATATGGTGATTTTGAATGTATTTTGCCAAAGGAACAAACATGTGTTCCTTCAAACAAATATAGTTTCTTACAACAAACTCAGCATCACATTCCTTGCGGTTACTGTTATATCATCTTGGATCACGAAGGGAACGTGTTCAAAAATAAGCTTTATAGGGGAGAAGACTGCATAGAGCACTTTTTTTAAAAACATAGAAACTGATTACGATGAAATACAAACAAAATTAGCAACATCAGAGCCTATGAAACTAAACTTTCAAAATCATGATCATTTCAAATCTGCGACTCATTGTCACATATGTGAAAAGATCTTTCTACCCTCTGAAATAAAAGTACGTGATCACTGTCACATCACTGGAATCTATCGCGGAGCAGCACATCAGAAATGCAATTTGCTTTACAAACCTAAGAAGACGCTGCCTATTTTCTTTCATAATCTTAAATCATATGATTCACATTTCATCGTGCGTGCATTAACTTATTTCGGTGAAACGAATATTCAAGTTGTCCCGCAAAACACTGAACGATACATAGCAATACAAATTAAACATCTTCGTTTTTCAGACAGTTGTCAGTTTCTATCTGCTAGTTTAGACACATTAGTGCAATCCAATGAGAAATTTCCTTTGTTAGAAAGTTTGTTTCCTGAAAATCATGTTATATTAAAGCGAAAAGGAATTTACCCTTATGAATATATGACAGATTTTCAAAAATTTACGGAAACTTCTTTACCACCAAAACACGAGTTTTACTCTTCCCTCAAAGAAGAAGACTTAAGCGACGAAGAGTATGCATACGCGCAAGAAATATGGAAGAGAATGGGTTGTCAAAATTTGGGAGATTTTCACGATCTTTATCTCTTAACAGACGTAATACTTTTAGCCGACGTATTCCAGCAATTTCGCTCACTATGTGACGAATATTACAAGCTTGACCCAGCTCATTTTCTGTCGCTCCCGGGTTTATCGTGGGAAGCAGCAATGAAAAAAACAGGTGAGTCTTTAGAACTTTTGACAGACGTGGATCTTTACATGTTTTTTGAGAGAGCAGTCAGAGGTGGGATATCAATTATATCTCAACGCTATGCAAAGGCCAACAATTCACTTGTAGAGGGGTATGACAAAGATGCACCCATCTCTTATTTATTCTATATAGATGCAAATAATCTTTACGGACATGCATTGTCTCAACCTCTTCCTTATTCCGATTTTCGTTGGTTGGATCAAAACGAAATCAACCATTTAGATGTACATAAATTAGATGAAAACGATGAAATCGGATTTTTCTTAGAGGTCGATCTTCTATACCCGGATGAATTGCACGATTCTCATTGCGATTATCCGCTAGCAGCAGAGAAACTCATCGTTACAAGCGAAATGCTGTCACCCTTCAACAAAGAATTGCAAACAAAGTATAAGCTTCCTCAAAAAACTGAAAAATTAATTCCTCACTTTCTTCCGCGCAGAAAATATATTTGTTATCATAAAAACTTAAAGTTTTATCTCGACCACGGGTTAGTTCTGGAGAAAATACATCGCGTTGTGAGGTTTCGTCAAAAAGCATGGTTGAAACCTTACATAGAATTCAATACGATGAAAAGACAAGCGTCTTCGAGTAGTTTTGAAAAGAATTTGTTCAAATTGATGAATAATGCGATCTTTGGAAAGAGTTTGCAAAACGTACGCAGGCAACAGGTTATTAAATTCAGCACGAGTGAAAATCGCTCGTTAAAACTCACATCAAAACCAACATTAGAGTACTTTGAAGTTATCAAAGAGGACTTGATGCTCTTTAAAATGCATCGTCATCGTGTTGTGTTAAATCGTCCCGTGTATATCGGAACAGCAGTTTTAGATCTAT
The DNA here is from genome assembly GCA_023313115.1 of Rhysida immarginata. Lineage (NCBI taxonomy): Eukaryota > Metazoa > Arthropoda > Chilopoda > Scolopendromorpha > Scolopendridae > Rhysida > Rhysida immarginata. The sequence continues at coordinate 2,873 of JAHWFO010108753.1, forward strand.
CAAAGCACACGATGTATGAATTTCACTATGATCATTTTAAAAAGATTTATGGAGATAAATGTCAACTTCTATTCTCGGACACTGACAGTTTATTTTATCAAATTTTCACAAAAGATCTTTATGATGAATTAAAAAATCATCTAAGCTATTTTGACACCAGCAATTATCCCGTGGATCACAAATTATATTCAACTGAAAACAAGCAAGTGCCTGGAAAATTTAAAGACGAAACAGCAGGGAACGCGATCACGGAATTCATCGGATTAAAGGCGAAAATGTATTGCTTTCGTTACGGAAATACAATTAAAAAAACGGGTAAAGGTATCAAAAGAAATACGCTTAAGAAAGACGTACATTACAACCATTATTTGAGCTGTTTAAAAGATAAAGCATCTTTTCATTTTTCTTCATCAGTTATTCGAAGTTTTAAACACTTGCTTTACACATGTAAACAAAATAAGCTTTGCTTGTCGGCATACGACGATAAAAGATACATTTTAAATGACGCAATTCATTCTCTTCCATATGGTCATTATTTGATAAGAAACCAACAATTACATATGTCCTGATTGATCATTAACTTGTAAGAATTAATTTTTGTAATTAAATGATTTATTTATTTATTTATTTATTTTATTTATTTCTTAAAATATTTTGAAATTTAAAAAATGGAACTTGTATAAAATTAAAAAAAAAATTAATGCTTAATGAATTAAATGTAAGAAATTTTGAATTGTAAAATAAACAGATGAATTTAAAAAACCATCCATGACTATTTATTGTGTTTTAATTAGTCGGAGCGCCATCTAGTGTCAAAAAATGAAACAAAACGTGATTTTACAAAAATGAATCTGAAAACGACATCAAAAAAGGGAGTGCCATCTAGTGTCCGAAAATTTAACTAATCGTTATTATGATAAAAAAAGTTGCAAATTAACAATTCAAGCAAAATTGCATGTAATTAAAAGGATCATCATTAATACTCGTCATTAAATAAAAACATCTGATTATATCAATTTGAAGATGATGGGGGAGTGACTGGATACGAAACTAGAAACTTATTTTTCATAAATATTTATCAATGGGGAAAAATAAATCTGGTGGCAAAATATGTAACTGCAAAACAGATATACGAAACTACAGACATCAAATCGTTATCGATTTTGAAGATAATGGAAATACGAAACTAAAAACGAAATCTAATAGTAACTATGATAAAAAAGAGTTGCTAATTAAATATTCATGCTTAATAACATGTAATTAATAGTTTGGATGATTATAATCATCGATAATTCATAATTTTTTATTAATATTTACCAATATCTCATTGATATTTATGATTTTGATAACAAACTCGATAAATATGCATGAAATCTCATTAAAAATCACTATACTTCATTAATATTTATGCTGATTGGACATTAATAGTCACGGTGATTGGTTTTATTGATTTTATTGACAGCTGAAGGTATTGACAGCTCATCGATTATGAAGATGATGAGTGTTGAGAGGCCATATATTTACTACTGTGAAGGCTAATTTTCTCAAATGGGAAGGGAGTCACGTGGCATAACAAATAACACCATTTTGCTTTCCTCAACAGTTCATTCCTGAAATCGGATTTCAGTTATCTGCTGTGGCTCACAAGTTCTTATCAAAAACAGTAAGAATGTACCATTGTCTGTTGCGGGTCGTTGGGGATGGCACTAATGAAGGATAAGAGGATTGAGCTGATCCTCCTGTCTGAGGAAAGTCCCTACCGAACTTTTGCTGTATCTGAACTTTGAATGGATGCCACTTGTTGGTAAGCAGAATGTGTGCTATCTGAGGCTGAACTGGACAGATGTGAGGAGTTCTGTACCTAGCTTCTGGATAGCTTTTATTTATTTATTAGCAAGCACCCCATCTCGAGGGTAAAAGGATAAAAGGGTAAGTCAAAAATACATGCCATTAGGCAGAAGTCTAAAAGGAGGCCCGGAACGACAGTAAAGGTAAAGTAACCGAAAAAGAAGGAATACCCAATAAAGGGCTACAGACAGGACCAAGTGAGTCATACATGAGTCGGTAATTGTATACTGAGGAAGTATTGATTAAGGCTTCTTTTTAAATGGACACATGTCGTGGTGCATTGAGTAGAAGCGCACGGATAAACCATAGACCGTATGTCAAAAGGTAAGTCGTTCCACAAAGATATAGTGTTATACGGAAAGCTTTTAGATTTAACTGTTGACACTATGTTAGGGATCTCAAAAAGATATCTCCGCGTTTGTCAGACCTTGGTAGTAGACCTAAACCACTGCCCGACAATCGCGGCAGGATGTTTATCATTATAGAGAGCCTCTGCCACCTCCGTAGTCAACGCTACTTTCATTATTGTATAAACTGTGGGTAGGCCATACTTAGTACATGTCGACGTTACAGATTCTGTTCTTCCCAGTTTAAAGGCAGACCGAATTAATGTATTGTAGGCAGCAGAAAGTCTCTTTAAATTAACGGAAGAAGTAGAAGACCAGAATAGGGCTCCATAGGCAAGCTGAGGCACTATCACAGTCAGTATGAACTGACACATCTGCCGGATGGTCAGAAAGGATCTTAGCCTTTTGACCATATAGAATTTTCGGTGTACAGTAGATATTAGTTGATCTATATATTCGTTGAACTTTAAACTAGTGTCAAATGTTATACCCAATATCTTTATGGTGGAAGAAAAGCTCTCTTGTTTAGGTAGAATCATGATATTAGTCTTGTCCTCATTTAGTCTAAGGCCTCTGCTAATATACCATTCCGCCAAATAGCTCAGGTCTTGCTGGAGTAGGTCAATAATTGTCTGATGGTCTTGAATAGGATAAGTCGCAAATAAGAAGTTGTCATCAACGTAACTAGCAATCTGCAGATTAAATTTGTGGTCGAAAATCGTTGCAGTCGCTGCGGCGAATAGTAACGGAGCCAAACCAGACCCCTGGACAATCCCTCGTTTGGATTCTTTAACGACCAGCGACTCAGAACCAATGATATTGATGCGGTCTTGGTAGTAATCCTGTAACAAGGCAATGTAATCACGAGAAACCCCAAGATTGTCAAGGTCATGGAATAACTGGGGTCTAGAAATAGTATCAAACGTCTTGGAAACATCTGTTTGCACTATAATAAATTTATGGCGGAGATCACGGGCCTGTATGGCTTTCATGTAGATCTGGAGTGGGGTCCAGATCACTTTATATCCAGGGTGACTACCAGTTTGTTGAATAGGAATCCTAGTCCAAAGGTAGTCGGCCATACGCTTGAAGACCACTTTTTCAATAATTTTCGACATGGGAGATAAGGCGGATATGGGGCGGTAGTTGGAAATAATGAGGGGACACCCCTTTTTAAACTTAGGATTGATATTGGCTATTTTTAGAGCTAAGGGAGATTTTTTTGTTTTAACAATAAGTTGACATAAAGAGAAAAGCATACTAAAGCCAGTGAGGTTAAAGTTCTGAAGAGTCTTATCTGTAAAGGTGAAAGGAAAATTGAGACCTTTCATCTTGACCGTTTTTACTATTATTAAGAAATCCCCACCTGTCGGTATTTCTGGATCTGGAGATCTATCCAGGCCAGTTAGCCCACCCTGGATTATTTTGTCTGGTTGAGCCAGATCCGTCGGATTGTTAATCCAGTCCAAGTAGGTCTCGTATTGTTCCTGTGGCAGCTTGGGAGTACTGGTAGTACTAGTTTGACGAATGAGCTACCATATCCGTAACGATGGTTTACAGTTAATAACTGACGCCCTCTTGGCCTTCCGTATTTCATGTTTAAACTTTGAGTTTGCTTGCTTAAAATTTTGGTGGGAAAGGGAATCCCTTTGTCTAACATACTTGGAATAGGCAAGTTGTTTATTTATCCATTTGCTGATGAGTTCCTCATTCCACCAGGGTTTACACCTCCGAGCATCCTTCCTGACAATCCTATATTGTAATTCCTGACAATTGGTCACATAGGTGTTTTAACTGGATGATTTGCACAAAATATTGTGTTAAATGATGAGACAGATTTTTATGTCCATGGTGAGGTGAACTATCAGAACAAGAGATATTGAAGCGATATGAAAGCTCATTGGATAGATCCTTCCAAAGTTGTAGGTGACGTCGAAGTTATAGGTGTGTGGGATATGGGGCAAATGTTTAATTGGACCAATTTTCATAGACGATACCAGTACTGGATTTACATATAAGCTATATCTGGTAGAGAGAGTAGATTATCGCTGAGTTGCCCCCCCCCCTCCCCTCCAACAATAATCTGGGCACTTATCCTGCCAGGGAATTTTGCGCCATCCCAATAATAATGACTGTTACTAGAGGACTGATGGCCTTACATGTCCTCAGAAGTGGGCGAGGCATGGGGGTACAAGATCAAAAAAAAAAAAAAATTAGCAAAAACTGTGGAATGGAACAACCAAAAAGGGGAACCTCTAATCCACAAGGAGAAATGAAACATCAGTAGTGAGTGAGAGACAAAAAAAAAAAAAACGATAGAGATTCAAGTAGAATGCCACTACAATGTTGTCTTTTGTAAGTGCCAGATGGTTATAATAAGTTCCCCACTTCTGTGAAAGTTGCAGACCACATTATTGCACGGAGAGTGGTGAAACTTCATGGATAGGTTAACAGAGCATAGGGAAGACAATACCAACAGAAAACTCAACAATTGCCATCAGATGGAAACAATGGCACCGTGTGCAAAAGCGCAATGTGTCTGCTGCGAAAAACCAATCTGCAAAGGTCACCATGCCATTGGGGAAAAAAAAGAACTTGGCATCCTGGTGAAGCTCTATTATCGGAAAGGCAGCAATATTACAACAGCACTGCAAGAATATCGGCGTGTGAAGGGATGGCAAACAGGACTCAAGGCAAGAGGTTTACGAAAGATGATGCAGAAATTAGAAGAAACAGGGGAGTTAGGCGTGCTTTCAGGATGAGGATGTTGTACATGAAGTAGCAGCAGTGGCTGACAAGGGTGTCCACATCCAAGTACTCACCAACCAATTGATAAAGCAGGGTGTCTATAGTTTCTGAAAGTCAATTAACTTTAGTGACTTAAGTGACTTTTTGGAGATGTCTTAAAAAAATTTCCTGACCTAAACTTTTAAGCATTTTTTCTGGACTGGAGTGACCAGATTTGTTATATGACCAAATTTTAATTCTGTGACTTGCAATTTTCGTGACCCATTATCCAATTTCGCGACTTTTGGGACTTTCTTGACCTGTAGACACTCTGTAAAGGCTCAAGCGGAGGCATGTGAATTATCAATTCAATGGTCCACGTTGCAAGAAGTTTTGTGGCCCATTCTTCACCGGTACCCATATAAGATCCAGATAGTGCACTAGTTATATCCACAGATGCACTTATAGCCTTTGCATTTCGTTTCTTGGCTAAAATGGCTTTCTACAATGTGTGACCCCGGAAAATTTAGTGGACAAATGAGGCACATTTTATGCTAAATTTATTTATTTATTTATTTTATTTAATGAAATCCAATTCTGGGCCTGTATGGTCAGGGGCCGAGCCTTTGCCAATGGTGTTATTAATACGCAGAATTGTCGTGTATGGGGTCCCTATTACCCTTATGTGGTGCACGAGCAGACACTACATTGCTGCTATGCGAATTTATCGTGGATTTCATTCTGGGTCCATATTTTTGTGAAGAGATGATACCTGCAGATCCTGTCAGGTGCACTGTTGAAGTGGAAATTACTCTCTTGAGATGGAATGTGGATGTTTACAGATAACAGTCTTCATGCAAAATGGTGCAGCACCACATGTGGGTTGCCCAGTAAAGGAACTTGTTCATACCCACTTCAGTGATGAACATGTTCTGTCGAGACACTTCCTAGATGTGTGGCCTGCCTGTTTATCAGACCTTAATCCATGTGACTTGTGGCTGTGGGGAACCCTGAAAGATTGTGTTTATCATGGAGTGATACGGATCTTGCCTGAACTGAAAGCCAAAATCATTCGTCATGTTGCAGCCACTTCATGTGGTTCCAGCATGCCATTGATGCAGAAGGTGTGCATATTGAACAGTCCCTCTAACAGCATTCCAGTAGTGTATTACGTACTACCACCTGTGTATCATCTTGCAGCACTACTTTTTCCTCTGGTGGGATCAGTTAGTATGCACTAATAAATTTTCTATTGGGAATTCTCTTCCCTATGCTTTGCATAGTCTATAAAAAAAGTTTCACCAATATCCATGCAATAACGTGGTCTGCAGCCCGTGCAGAAGTGGGGAAATTTTAATTATACCCACTTGGCATGTATGTATAATAAGCTTAAATAAAATGAACCTTCAAACATTCAATACAAATCCCTCCAAATAGCTTACTAGGATGCAACTTACGTATAATTTTGTTAAGAAGATGAGAACACGTTGCTGCATCGAGACTTTGAAGACTTTCACATCGAATAAGATCGAGGCCTAAAACAACATTTAGATTATCTGTATTTGAAATTAACTGTTTGTTGTGGCGTAGAAATGAAATGGCCGAACGCAAGATCAAAGCATGATCAAAATAACGTTGTGCTTCTCCTTCACCAATTTCTGTAATCTAAAAATAAAATAACACAAAATTATATTCATTCTAACAAGAGAGATCATTACATTAAATCCTTAAAATACCTTGTCCAGTTCCTGAAGCAGGCTGTCTAGAGATTCATCTGGAAGTTTTCCAACTTCAAACATTGTTACTGCATGGCTTTTCGGCCCCTACAATAGCACAAGAGAAATTAATTATTTATTCATTTTTTATTTTTAATTAATAACTATTAGTTATTGTATTCCAGGGTTTTTGTGTCTCGTCCTTCTCTCATATATATTCGTTCATATTTGAAATTAGTGAGGGGGTGAATGCAGTGTTGAATAGATACCGCAATCAACATTGATCAAGGAACACATGAGGTTTTATTGCTCAACTGGGGTTAAGGGTGTCATAAAGCAATGAACAAACATTTTTGAAATTGTACACGAATGTGAACGTCTCTTCTACGTATAAAAAATGATTAAAGTACAGCTAATTTACGAATTACGTCTGCCACAATTACAGCTTTTTGCAGTCGCTTTAAAGCAAGGTGCGATACATTCAAAGTATTGTCAAAACATTTAATGCGCGTTTTGTTGGAAACAACGTAGGTTACAAAACATTTAACGCAGACTCTAGTGCCATGTAGCGGTATTACAGTAAAACGCTGCCGTCTGCTGCTGTGACGTCTGCAGTAGCAGAAAATTTGATAACTGCAAAAGAATAATGGCTGCCAGCCTATTTTAAACTCACTGCCAGAGGAGGAGGTGGAAGGAAGAGAAAGAACAAGAAGTGTATGAAGAATAAGAAAGTATTGTACTTGAGTGTAATATAATGTAAAATTTTGTAACTCATACAATAAATGTGTGCATTGGCATAACTAAGTCTGCATTAAATGTTTCGAAGCTTGCTTTAAGGCGACTGCAAAAAGCTGTAAGTTGGGCATCTAACATTTCTGTTAATTAGTTTACAAAACACTTACAGGCGAAAGATTGCCCATCATCAAAAATGCAATTAAAGTTGAATCGAAAAGAAATGCACTTTTTTTCACGCAGCACGAATTCACGGATCCTGAAGATTCTGAAAAAAAATGTGTTAGAGCCATTAAATAATAAGGCAATTTTAATAATTTACATCAAAATATGAAGATCATCTGAAAAGTATGGTAAATTTTTATGAGTTATTGCAAAAATTAATGTTTCACATGATAGTTGGCACATGACACTCTTCAAACTAGCTTGTGCCAATTTTCAGTCAAAATTTTTGGCAGGACCATTTTGGGGGAAAATTTGTGCAAATTTTCGTCAATCAGGTCCATCCAGAGCCTTATGGATTGACATGGACACGAGCTTTTGCGAGCTGCATAAGGCTAGCACAACAAGTACACCCAGATGAGACAGACATGATTTGTGGCAATGGTGGTCAACTACACAAGATTTTTGAGCACCTTGTATTTATTCACAATTTCTTCAAGCACAACAATGTATCAGTGCTGTCAATTTGACTATTAGTCTGCTCATATCTGTTCATATCTGCTCATAGGGCGGTTTCGTCAGCGTTGTTTCGTCACTAGAGCACGCGAAATTTTCAATGTTCAGCTGGTTTGCAAACTGGTTAGCTTTTTCTTTTAGAATATCGC
>JAHWFO010108765.1:10014-31034 GCA_023313115.1 Rhysida immarginata
GAAAGTTTTGTTACATCATCCCTTTTTGTTTTTTCTATATATTTTGCACTGTCCCAACTTTTTTGGAAATGAGTATTGTAGATACTACTAGTATAAACGCAGGATATTTTTTGAAATTTTAAATATGGCTCGACATTTTTCCTGTGCATGTGGGGGAGCAATTTTTCAACTTTTTTTTTTTTTTATAGATAATTCACGCCATACCGTATTTAAAATTAAACATTGATATAAGTTTTATTTATTTATTTCTTTTTTTTGCATCCTCTCTTAGCTAGAAGATGCCAGGCAGCTGATGTGCAATGCAATTGCAGGCGGAATTTTTAACGACTTGGGATCTGGTAGCAACGTTGATCTTTGTATAATCACAAGGGATAAAGTGGATTATATCCGTCCTTACGACATCGCAAACATTAAGGGAAAGAGGTAATAATTCGAATTCTTAATGTTTTCTAACTTTTGATTCTATGGTTTGCTAATATTGGATGCATCTCGCATATCTTCCTACAGACAAGGAGAATACAAATATACTCGTGGAGCTACCGCAGTATTAACGACAAAAATAATCCCTTTGGTCGTAGAAGAAGTTACAACAAGAAGAATAGACCCTGAAGACATGGAAATTGGATCTTCCACATCTGCCAGCAGCATGGTTTTTTAAGTCAATCTCGTGTGTGGAGATTTCTTAAATAATAAATGTTCTCTTGCGTATTTTATATTAAAATTTGAGGTTTAAAACTTTACTATTCACAATTTTTCAAGTGGCAAGTTAAGGGAAAAGGCATGACCACCAATGTTAAAACAAAACCTTCCCCGTCGATAGAGCCTTCGTTTGAAATCTTTTTTTTTTTTTTTCGGTTAAATTCCTTGAAAATGCTGTTTAATTTATTTCCAGTAAAATTCTACACTCAGTGATGCCCACATTGTTATAATTGGAAGGGAAGGGCGGATGGTTTTAAATCAAAAAGAAGTTTCAATTTTTTTCTGGAGTAATAAAAAAACATGTTAAAACTAAATGCTAAATAATAGCTCTAAATATTTTTTTATTACAACGCTTATATAACTTTCGCCATTTGGTTTGTTTGGTGGATGAAATCTTGTAATCAATATTTCAACTCCTTCCACTAGTCTGATCTTGCCGAAATTTTGTACACATACTTAAAGTCGATGACAATGCATGAATCTAAAAAAATTTTTCAAAAAAATGCAAAGGGCGGGGCGATTAATATGAAATAGAATTGGCTTATGTTTGTTTGTTTGCTCAAGAGATGGCGCTAAGTGTACCTAATTTTGCCATAAAGGCTGGTTTCCATTTAGCGTCGGTTCAGCGTCGGCGTCCTTTTTTGCAATCGTCGCCTGTGAGATGTGCCCTGATTAGCACGCCAGCGCGGTCGTTTTCCATTTAGCGACTTTCAACCGTTATCTGAATCTGGTCTGATCTGATTGGTCGAGTCGCTGCAAACAAGGTGATGGAAAAAGAAGATATCAACCACTCTGCTCAAGTTCACGCTTTGAATTTATTACGATATCATTTTTACTTAATAAATATATGATTCACCAAATTTTTATAACCTGCTTATTAATAAATTCACGAGGGAAAAGTCGCGAGAACCCGTGTCGGCGAACAGCAGCTACGGCAGCCATGATTCTCCATCTGAATCGGCGAAGACAACTACCCAGAATCCATAGCGAAATAGATCGCACCTGATTGGCTAGATCAAAAAGACGCCTAAAAATCTAGCCATGCCAGATCTTGAAACAACGCGTGACAGACGCTAATTGGAAAATGAATGAGTTTTTCAAAAATTCCAAAAATTCCAAAAAAAGACGCAGACGCCTAACCTACGCCGAACCGACGCTAAATGGAAACCGGCCTTAAGTGGTGTTTTTTTTTTTTTTGAAAAAATCTTTTTCCTTCACTTGTTAAATATCATCTTGCATCTGAATTAAACGTTATTGAACCCAGTTACTCTGCCAAATGTCATCGGATACCTATTCAATATCATGTAGGATCTCCTGTTGTGCAGCGAAGTGCAGCAACTCAACGTGGCCTGAACTCTAGCAGTTTCCATGGCTGAACATCTCTTTAGAGGGCTTCCACAGTCTCAATAGCTGCTCATAATTGCGCGAGTGTTGTCAGTGCAGGCTCTTGTGCACGAAAGGATAGTTTGATAATATCCCAGATATGTTCGATACATGTCTGGCGAGCTAGGTGGTCTATAGACGATTTCACGTTAACATGATGTGCAATAGAACTTCCAGAGGGCAAGAAAGTTAAAAACGGGTGCACAAAATGGCAAAATGCAGCTGCTAAAGCAGAAAACATAGTTTTTCTTTTAGGTTTCTTACAGATAAGCAAACAGTTTGTGGGTAAAAAAAAAAATACTGCTGTAAAATATTGTTATTCTTGGGAAATATTTTCCAAAAAGACAGCTGGTGTAGCTTTTTTTGAAAATAGCAAAGAAAATATCAACAGAATCACATTTTATTTTACGAATGGTTTAACAATCTTAAAATAAAGTAATCTGTTTTGAAGAAGATTTCATTTTCTGGAAAGAGGAAATAAAAAGAAAACTAAAAACGGACTGTCCCAAAATGATAGCTGGTTAAACAAAAAGTGCAATAAAATAAATTTTTATATTTAATCTTTCCTCCTTTGACTTCGATAAGTTGAATGCAGCGATTGTGCATTGATTCTAGCAATTTATGATTAACATCAATTGGTATTTTTTCCCATACGTCAATTATTGCATTTTTGAGAGATGCTGTACAACTGTACTGCCTGCCATTTTTATAATCCTCTCTAATCATAATCCCTCAACCATTTCGATCGGATTGAGATCTGGAGATAGAGCAGGCCATGCCAAAACGTCCAATTTGTTTAACGCAAACCATTTTCTATTAGCATTTGCAACATGTACAGGGGCATTATCTTGCTGGAACACCGGTGTTTCACCCGATATGTTCAGTACAGGAAGAAGAGCATCTGCCAACATATTTCTGTAACTTTCAGCATTCATTCGTCCACCTACAACTATGAGCTCTGTTTTGCCCAGTTCGCCAAATGCCTCCCATGTCATCACGGAACCACCACCTTTATTACCTTTTTTTGAAGAAGTGTTGTTCATGGCGAACATTATGCCAATAACTGTGAAATCTGTCGGGACCATCTAAATTCCACTTCTTTTCATTAGAAAAGATAACATTGAACCATTCGTGCATCCAGCTTACTTGATCTACAACAAATTTTTCTCTTGCTTGCAAGTGGTGCATCTTCTACGCCGGTTGCACTTGATCTGTTTAATATAGTATATGTAGGAAACAACGTATTTATAAACAACATTAACCCGTTACATTTAATGTTGTATGCTGTTGTATATGCTATACCTTTAGTGTACTCAATCGTGACTACCGATAGGGTTGCCACCTCTCCGGTTTTTGCCTTATTTCTCCGGTTTCAAACAGCCAATCTCTGGTTTTGCAGCCGTAACTGTGGGACTTGAAAGTCATGTGCCATGGGGTGCATTGAATCGTAGCATTGGCTGTGGTCGAATCCTTATTCGTATCCTGTCCTCGTGTGATTCGGAAATCCACGTAATTGATTCTCCCGTTCTCCTCGGCCTCCAGAGTGTAATGCAGGTTTGGGTGTAATTCGTTAAATCGGGTCAGCAGTCCACATCGGAACACTTCCTGTCATCATACATGATTAACGTGTCATCCACATATCTCCAGTATAGTGAAATAATTCCTTCTTCAATCATCTTGCTGACATGGTAATCCTCAGCGCTTTGTAGAAATATCTCGGAAATGACTGAACTGGCCTGCGAGCCCATATCCCGCCCAGAACGGAGCAGAATCCCTCGTTGAAAGGGAAGTTCTGTGCGTGTAACAATCATAGTAGGCTGTTGAGGTGTTTGACCACGTCCAACGAAACCATCCTCTCATGTTCGTCCAGTGTCAGATCCCTCAAGTCATCCAAAACAGTAAGCGAATCCTTAACCACGTAACCTATTGTTGATGGGGTAATTCAGCCTGAGCCAGTTGGCCACCTGTTTGGCTATATTGTAAAACGAGGATCCCCTATAATTAATCACGGGTCGGATAGGGAAACCTTCATTATGTTGTAGGTAGGAAACATGCTGTAAGATGACACTTCCTCCAGCTCTCTATCTCAATTAGGAGAGCTCTTAGGTGCTACCCAATACGAGGCGCTACCCAAAATTTCCCGAAATGTACCTCTATAAAATACGGAACTTTAATTCCTACCATCACCTTCAAAGTAGTCTCGTTGGGTATCTATACATCGCTACCAGCGATATTTCCACTTTTGAAAGCACTCCTGGAAGTTCCCAGGTTGGAGCACGTTTAACACCTGCTGCGATTCCACTTGGATCACTTCAATGGAGTCAAATCGCCGCCCTTTTAACCACAATTTCCATTTTCAGAAGAGGCAGAAATCGCAGGGTGCCAGGGGACTGCGGTCATCTTGTTTTTGTTGAGGAAGTCCCTCACTGTGTGTGCCGGAGCATTGTCGTGATGGAGCAGTCAGTCTTTCTTCTTCTTCTACATCTCTGGCCTTTTCCACCTCACGTTCTCCCCCAATCTTCTCAAAACATCGTGGATGGTCTGACTTCAGTCCTCTCAGATCACGTCATGTACTTTTGTAATCATTTCCAGAGTTGTGCTTGATGACGATCGACCAGAATGCTTGTCATCTTCCAGTCTCCCGACCATCTCTGAAACGCTTAACCACTCAAATGTTAAGGTTAGATCTAAAGCTTGTTCACCAAAAGCCTGCTTCAACAGTCTATGGATTTCAGCCACAGTTTTCTTCACCGTTAATATCAAGAGTTGCAACATGACCACCAACACAAAGAGTGACAAAAACCGCTCAAACTCAAAATCACATGGACATAGGATGACACTACTTGGCACCCCTCTGAAACGTACGCCTAACACAATCTATCGGCAAAACTTCGTACCTCTTACGGTTTGGTCAGAATAAAACAATTTCGGGAAATTTTGGGTAGCACCTCGTACCTTGATGAAATTTGGTATTTTTCCAAGTCTATAAGAATATTACACCTGTGCAAAATTTCATGAAAATCTGAGGTGGTTTGACCTGGAACGAATCCCTAAGGTCATATAACCGTGAGATATCATTATGATAAATGTGTTCCAAGAAATTCTTCTGGTAATATTGTAGGCAGCATTTATCTTTGATTTATATCCCACCTTTTTGATGACAGTCAGATACGTATTGTAACTGTACCCAGCAACCACCATGAATCCTTTCGGAAAACTCTCCTTGCATTAAAGCACCCACTCAGACTGAGTCGTATCACCCTATTGTCGATAAAACATTCCCTGTGTTTTGACATGTCTCGATAAATAGGCCCAAGCCTCATCCAAGATGACTATGTTCTTCCATTTCTTGCCTGCCAAATAGCGTTCATATACTTTTCTGCTATTGGTTCGCTTCTCAGCAATGTCTTAGCACAAAGCGTGAACTTGGGCCTTATGATGGTTCACTGATGCAACAGAGATTCCAATCTTGGTTCCAATGACCCATTGTTTTGGCATATTTTCCATAAGGACTAGCCTCTGCACTCTTCAAGTGTTTGCATTAATACGAAAGTTGGTGAGGACAGAAAATGTTCAATCACCATTGGATGGCCTAATAATTTGCATGTTCAATATTAATTGCACAGGGTGTCCAGCAACGGACTCCCTGATTTTAAGTGTAAATATCTCGGAAACAGAGATCGATAGAAGAATGAATCAAGTAGTATGGTTATTTGGAAAGCCGTAAAAATCTGATACGGAAGTTGTTTTTTTTTTTTCACAGCCTTCGTCTCACATGAATGGAGACCAGCTGATTAGTTTTAGCAAAGGTTTGCATAAAGATTATTCACAGGAGGAAGTTTCAGGGCATATGATCAATGGGCTTTAAGGGGCCTTGAATCCTTGTAAGGAGATCAGTATCTTCAAGGAAGGTGAAGAGTAGGGAGATAATGGTGCGCTTGGTCTTCTGATATAGAGGGGAAGCAAGGAGAATATTTTGAAGCGACGGGGGTATGTTGCAGCGAGCTAAACCAGATAGCAGCACGGCCCTCTAACGGTGAAAGAGAGGACATTTTAGAGCGTGCTCGACTGTTTCTGGCAATCCACATTTGCATAGTGCCCAGTCCAATATATGGAGCTTATGACGAAAATAATTTAGAGGTAGATGACCAGTTCGCAGCCGGAATAAGGTTGATCTTTGAAGATGTGAGAGCCATCTAAGGGCAGAAGTGTTAACGCCACCGATCACCGGAATTAAATTCTTATAATGAGTTCCCTTAGTCTCTAGAGTCCATGCACCGTTCCATCGCACCAACAAGCCGTTTCGAACAAGAGTGCCAAGCGCCTGGGCGTCAACACGTGACAAGTTCGCCGGCTTCGCACCCACTCGCCCCCAGTACGCCAGCCTGTCCGCCAATTCATTTCCGTAGAAACCATAGTGGCCAGGGATCCAGATAAAGCAGATGATACGGAAGTTTCGAAATTAGTTACAAATGTTGCAGACAGGTGGCGTTGTACTTAGTGCACTGAAATTTCGTTCTGCGTTTGCACCATCTGAATCGATTGGGATATGATTGCAATGGCTACTTGCTAAGGACAGTTTATACTACGACTACAAGGGGAAGTCAGTAAGTAAGTTACAAGTGGATATAAAAATGGAACAAATACAAGTACTGATTTGAAAACTACTTTTAATTCTCCGCATAATCTCCCCGTACATTGAGGTACCTGTTCTATCTCTTCACAAGCCCCTCAAAACCAGTAAGATAAAATTCGTTGGGCTGCTGTATGAACCAGGCAGTGAATTCCCTTTGTACTGCTTCATCATCGGTCAAAAGATGATGTTTAAGAAGACCAAACTAATGGAAGTTGTGAGGAGCTATGTCAGGGCTATATGATAAGCAGTATGCCCTCGTAATATCAGAAGACTGTGAACATCCTCTTACTGCCAACAAGACAACGGAGATGCTGAAAAAGTTCAAGTGGAAATCCTCGAGCATCTTCCGTATAGCCCTGACCTTCACCATAAATACTAACTGCTACGTTGAAGACATTCTGTTTTCTTTCATCGGTCAACGTATACAGCATGAGATACAGCATGCATTCTTCCAGCAGAATGGCGCTAACGAAAGCATGGCCCTTCTCGAGGATGTTTTCGCAGATCGCTTGATTTTCCATGGACTCTGGCCTGCAAGGTCCCCAGATCTTACTCCTCCTGACTTCTTTTTCTGGGTGCAGCAAAGGGAACAGTGTTCGCAAATCATCTGACATCATTGGAACAATTGAAGGAGAACATTGTTGCCTACACCAATACCATCAGCACCACCACTCTGCAGGATGTCTTCCGAAACAAGTGGTAGGGTTATTTGGAAAGATGTAAAAATCTGATATGGAAGTTCGAAATTAGTTACAAATGTTGCTGACAGGTGGCACTGTAAGCTGTAGTCGCAGTACGGAGCCTGTGAAATAGGCTATAAACTGTCCTTTGGAAGAATATGGACCCACAATCCACCTCTGGGAACTGGCGATCCACACCCTAACTTTGGCAGATGCAACAAAGCGTCTTGAAAAGCATGGGGGTCTTGCGATGACTACAGTCGTGTGTTCTAGAAATTAACATGGAACCACGCCTAGACTGTGTAAAAGACGTCGTCCGGAATATCCTCGCCATGTTCGCGCACGAAGTTCTGGAATCACTGACAGTAAAGACGCTGCTTCTCATGGTCAGCCTCTTTCAGTTCTTGCACCACCATAACCCTGTACAGGGTGCTGCAAATAAATACAAGGCAGTACTGCAGGGTAGCCTATCTGCTAATACATTGTTACATCATCATATTTCTACCAATAATAAGCCCTAAATTTGATTAACAATAGTCGAAATATGATGTAACAATGTATTAGCAGATAGGCTACCCTGCAGTACTGCCTTGTCTCGGGTGTTTCACAGGGTATGACCAAAGAAAAAGGCAAATAACATTTGAACGGAAAAAGATCTTTATTTCAAACTTTCAAGATCAACACTTGAGACTAAAGGAAATTAACAGATTAAGTTCTCAAAGTCGGAACAGACAACGAAACGACATCTCTGCTCAAAATTGGTGATAACATGATTGAGTTGTTCTGTTGTAATTGACTTGATCAAATTTGTTCTTGCTGTTTTCAGCTCTTCAACAGGCTGTGGTCGATTTTTAAAGGCACTAGACCACTTCCTGAGTGTTTCGGCAGGGCTCTGGTCACAATGGTAAAAAGTCTTGACCAAAAAAACACGCTCTTCGACTGAATATCGAGACATTTCGGCATAAACAACTGCAGTACTGTATTCATTGAAAATAAGCCTAATCCATTTCCTTTGACTCCCTGCATATGTGTACAAACTTTCACGGCACTAGCTCCACCTGTTGACGAGTTATTCAACTAGCAAGTTGGTCATACCCTGTGAAACACCTGGTATTTATTTGCAGCACCCTGTACAGGAAGAGCTTCAGCTTCGTTCTCACGGCACAGGGTGCTGTACTCTTGCAGATTGCAGTTTCTTGACTCAATTTCCGGATGGACTTACCAACATTTTATCACTAAATTCTTCCAGTTTTTCCTCGATGAGTACACTCGATCTATCGCTACGTGATGCATCATGGACTTCGTGATTAAGTCCCAAACCGTGTCCCGGTTAGGCACTTTGATTGTGGGGAGCTTCCAATTAAATGCCTGTTGCACACCATTCAATCATATTCATTCTTCAATTGTCAACATTTTACACAACAATCCTTGTTTTTCCCTGGAAAAGTGTACGCTAAGTGTCTGGAGAAGAGAAGTCGAGAAATAGTCGACTCCAAACTGTCGGGGGAGCAGTGTAGTTTCCGACCTGGCCGAAGCACGACGGATCACATCTTTGAGAAATCTTAGGAGTATGCAAAAGATGTCTACACTTGCTTCGTGGACCTCAAAAAAGCAAATGACAGAGTTCCTTGGGAGAAGCTCTGGCAAGTGTTGCAAGAGTATGGAGTGGATGGGCACGTTATTATGTCTCTGTACGAAAGCTCTGAGATGTGTGTCCAGATAAATGGCATTAAGTCAAGACCGTTCACCGTGGGTGTTGGACTCCACCAAGGGTGCGTACTGTCGCCCCTCTTGTTCATTATCTTTATGGACTGGATAGACTGGGGCAGCCGAGGCGATGAGCGTGTTTGTGTGGACGACTTTCTGGTGGAGAGGTTGCTCTTTGCTGACGACCTTGTCCTCCTTGGGCCTCTCGCACGAACCTTCAGCATGCACTAGACTGGTTTGCAGCCAAATGTGAAGAAGCTGGGATGAAGATTAGTGTGGCTAAAACTGAGGTTCTAGTCCTTTCAAGACAGCATGCTCAGGTGGAGAAATTCAAGTATCTCGGGATTGCATTCACGAGTGATAGACGGCAGAAGAAAGAATTGGATGCTCGGATCGGTACAGCAAGCTGTGTCAGACGTGAACTGTGGCAATCTGTGGTAACGAAACGCGAGGTGGGTAACGAAACCAAGCTCTCCATCTTCAAACCTATCTTTGTCCCTATTCTCACCTATGGTCATGAGGCTTGGATAATGATTGAAAGAGTGCGATCGCGGGTACAAGCGGCCGAAATGAGATTTCTTAGAGGTGAGGCAGGTGTTACCCTACTAGATAGAGTGCACAGCAGCACAATAAGGGAGTTGAGCTGCTACTTCTCCGCATTGAGAGATCTCAGTTGCGCTGGTATGGCCACGTGATAAGGATGCCGCAAACTGGTCTTCCTGGGCAGTTATTTTCCAAGCTGGTGTGTAAGAGATCAAGGGGTCGGCCTAGAACCAGGTGGCTAGACTACATGGAGAATCTGGGTCCGAGTCACTTGGAGGACATGCGCCTGATGGCGGAAGATCGCGATCGCTGGAGATCCTCCATTGGGCTGCTGCCCCCGTGACCCTAATGGATAAGCGGGTTTGAAAAGTAAGTAAGTAAGTAAGTAAGTAATCCTTGTTTTTATGTTTTCACTTGTCTTTGTCAACAGTGTATGCTCCGTGCAAATGCACACACATCAAAGGGAAAGGAGTAAGATCGGTCTGACGTAACGTGCACAGTGCATGCCGGTTGTTGCATTTAAACGTTTTTGCGGTTTCCATCTCTGACTGACTTTCGATGACAATTGTCATATTAGACTGTAGAGAGACTTTACGGACATCCTGTATATCCATTTGTAACTTACCGACTTTCCCTCGTAATTTACAAACTGTAATATTTAAAAATGAACTGCACAGTTACTTAAAGTGACCAGTGAATTGATTATGATCATAATTAGGAAAACATTTTTTAATTGTTACATGGAACTACTAACCAGATGCTTTCCTTTTCTTTTTTAGTCTAAAAAACCATTTTCTATCAAAAATCTACGAAAAGATAAAACAAACAGTATTTTCTGATAAAAAAAATTTATTGCAATTAAACTTATTTACAATTAACATTTTGTAATAAATTTCATGAGCAAGTCACTTCCGTGATGTGAGCTTTTTTAACCTATTGAATAAAAAAATAAAATTAAAACTTGAAAGACCGTAAACAATAAAATACGAGGGGCGTTCAAATCTGACCTGGACTTTATTTTTTGTAAATTTCATTGTTGTAAAAACCTAAACTTTCATGTTGGGATGGCAACCACCGCCTGTCATGCAAATGCAGCACCACTCACTCATCCAGTTGCCATGACAACCGACTGTTTTCTTTAAACAAAATGGCGAACAGTGGTGTGTCGACCAAATTGGGACAATGAAAGCAAGGTGTGAAACCATCTGAAATTCATCAGAGACTTCAAAAACAGTTCACCGAGTCGAGTATGTCTTGCTCATCAGTCTTTGTTCGGTGCCAAAAGTTTGAAGGAGAATCCAATGGCAACGAACCTCATAAGGCAAGGCCAGCAATTGCTGTCAATGATGGCATCATTATATGAACAAATGAGCTGATAAGGAACAACGAGCTTCAGTACTGAACATCAGCACTAGCAGTGTGGAGACCATCATCCAGGATAAGTTGAAATTCAACAAGATCTGTGCCAGATGGGTCCCTAAGCAACTCTCCGAGGATCACAAAACCACCTGGATGGAAATCTGTTCCATGCTGCTGCAGTGATAGGACAGAGAAAGTGACTTTTTGAGGACATCCCTGAAGCCGGCACTAAGGAAAAAGCAACCAGGACTCCTTACCAGTGGCATTTGTTTTCTTTAAGGCAATGCCAGACCACACACAGCCAAACTGACTACGGACATAGTAACGGAAACTCAAATGGGACATGTTTCCAGATCCTCCATACAGTCCAGATCTCTCCTCTTACGACTATCACCTTTTTGGAGCATTGAAAGAGTTCTTGGGAGGGCAGAGGTTCGGCTCCAACGAGGAAGTGAAAATGGCTGTCCTGACGTGGTTTCAGCATCTGCCTGAAGACTGCTACAGAACCAGTATCCAGATGCTGCCAGAACGCTGGAAAAAATGTTTAGAGAAGCAAGAAGAGTTCTTAGTGTGTGTTTTTTTTTGTTTTTTTTTGTAGTTTCCTGATTTTATAAAAAATAAAGTCCAGTTCAAATTTGAACACCCCTCATAAATATTTAAAGAAAGAAATGAACATACTTCCTTAAAATTTGAACATCATCATTTGACTCGGAGTCACTCTTGCTGTCTTTCTTTCGGTGTTTGTGCTTTTGTTTGTGTTTTTGTTTCTAAAAAGAATTTTAAAAACAAGGTTTATTTTTTAATTTTTTTTTTTAAGATGCCGGGAATTCAGTACATAAGAAATAAATAATGCATGTAAGTACTTTGTGTTTTTTTGGCTTCTTATGATGAACTTTTTTATGATCGACATCTTTTTCATCTGTTTATAAAATAAAGGAAAACGGGATTAAAATGTTCAAATCAATTTTTATTTAAGATGAAAACTTATTTCTTTCTACTTGATACTTTCATTAGAATGTATAGCAAGGGAAAAAATGTCTTAATAAGGACGATACATATTCTTCAATTTCAATTTTCAACAATTACACAGTAGACTACATTATTTTTAGTCATTTTGTCTTGACATTATGAGCCTTTTCCAAATTAACTTTGATGAAGCAATATTTAACAAGTCAGGCAACCGAAATGCCCAGGACCGATAGGATTTTAAGGCATTCGAGAATAAAAAGGAAAGTATTTGATTTCTAAAGAAGTCTTTGGTTGTTAAGATTAGATGAGGTTGCTAAGGAAGCCTCCAGTTGCTAAGCAAGGCATACTTCTAAGGGAAATGCATAATTCAAACTGATTAAAACTAACTGAAAAGTTTAATGCAGAACATGGCAATTCTCTATAGATTAAAACATATAAGAATCCTTTAACGTGGAAGCATTCCCGTTTAATGAAATAAGCGTTAATTATTGAAGTGTTCTGTGTAAGGGTCAATTCTTTCTTCATAAACAATTGCTAACGCTTTTCTACGTAACCATGTACTATTGAAGCGAACGATTAGCTACTAGCTATTGTTAAAATTTGCAGAACACAAATTAACTCTTGATAATAAAAGGTGTAAGTAATTACATGCCATATCTTAGCATTGAAAGTTTCCAATGGTTCAATAATGGTATCTTTAAAAAACGCATCATGAAACCAATTTCGACTATCATTAATCTTACGTTACATTCATTGATGGCACATCATTCCAAGTTGTTTGATATATTATTTGATATATTCCAAGTCGTCGGTTCTTATTTGTTATACCCATCATAACTTCTGCATATAGTTCCAAACGATTCCCTTACAATGCGATAACTCTTTGGAATGACTTACCATTTGAAATACGTTCATCGGTATATTCGTGCGTTTCATCCCAATGTACTGCCTCCTGCCATCACCTAAACCGTCGCTTACGAAATTACTATATTGAACAACAATAAAAAGCTTTATTTTGTCTCTGTTTTTAAATGGTTTGCTGTGATCATTTGGTTTCTTTTTATAAGTGTTCCATTTTGTTTCAAGTCAAAGTCATTTTTTTCTTTTAATCTGTAGGACGTTGTTCCTTTATTTTTAGTCTCTCACAAACTTTACTCTATTAGAGTGCTCGAAATTAATAATAATAATAATAATATTACATGCCATATTTTAGCATTAAAAGTTGTAATGAACCTTAATGGGTCCACTAAACCAGCTGCCTTTGAACCAATTTTGACTATCATTAATTTTATGTTATATTCATTCACGACACATCATTCTAAGTTGTTTGATATATTACATGCCATATTTTAGCATTGAAAGTATCGAATGGACCACAATGGTTCCATTAAACCAAACACCACTGAACCAATTTCGACTATCATTAATCTTACGTTATATTCATGCAGACACATCATTCCAAGTTGTTTGATATATTACATGCCAAATCTGAGCTTTGAAAGTTTTCCCTGAACCATACTGGTTCCATGAAACCACATACCATTGAACCTATTTCGACTATCATTAATTTTACATTAAAATTCAATTATGACATGTTATTTCAAGCTGTATGATATTATACATGCCATATGTTAGCATTGAAAATTTCCAGTGGACCATAATGGTACCACTAAACCACATACCCTTGAACCAGTTCTGACTGATATTGAGCATCAAGGAAGACTATCACGTGTCTTCACTTAATTCACAAGCCTTTTCTCTGCTTTAGGTATGGAATGGCAAAGGGAGAACAGCATTTGGCAGCGCACAGGCCATTTATACATGGAATTGTATAGTGAAAAACGTGGCCCCCTATATTATTTTTTACCTTTTGAACCAAAAGTAGTTCATCGATTTTTTCCACCAATGAACTCAAGTCTTCCAATTTCCCTAGGTTGTGGAATGGCGAAAACAGAAGTCGAAAATTCCGAAGCGTTCGAAAGCTAGAGCACCAACAGACAGACAGACGGACAGCTGCACATTGTGAAAACAAAACTACCTATCAGTCCTAATAAAGATCCAATAACAATATTTAAATACGAGGGTTGGGGTAAAAGTCATGGCAACTATTTTTTTTCTTGAGGATACCAGTCCGGTTGGAAAATGCGACATATACAGACGAAAGGACAAAGTGTTAACTACATGTGTGGACAATGAATAGCACTGAAATATCGTAACACACTAATTTATTACGGTAGTATACAGGGCAATATGGCCTTCACGGTGCAAAAGAATGACAACACAGTACACATAAAGTTGACATGACAAACCTGGGCTTAAAGACCCACAAAGTAGTCCCCTGCTACTGTCATGCAGGCTGCCGATGATTTCCTTTAGATCCAGAACAGATGGTAGCCACTGGATGTGAGGTCCGAATTGTAAGATGGGTGGTCAAGTTGTTCCTAAACAGAAGATCTGATTAGTTGGGAACAACTTCACCACCCACTTTACAGTCCGGACCTTGCCTCCAGTGGCTACCACCTGTTCCAGGAGCTAAATGAACTCATCGGCAGCCTGCATTTCAGCGACGATGAACAAGTGAAAGCTGCACGACTCTCTTCACCGGCAGTAGCTTCTATGAAGTGATCATGCGGGAGTACATTGAGCGCTATGACAAGTGCTTAAATAAACTTGGAAACTATGTGGAAAAATAGTTAAAGGTACATAAGAGTCTGGTAAAGAAAATAATTTTTAAAACGGACCTTACTTTACGAATAACCCTCGTATCATTACGTTATATCAGTAAAAGTAACAAACTTCAATTATTACTAGATGAATTCCGTCAAAATTTGACGGTAAACAACACCCACTTACCTTCCTGTGCAATCTTCGGGGGCAGTTTTGGTCCGTACAACAAATCGTCTTGTGGAACTGGCACAACAGGCAAATTATTGTCCATTACAGATTCCGTACGTTTTTCTGTTCGTTGATCATCTTTCCTATCACTTTGCGTGTCCTGCCCTTTACACAGTTCGTCAAAATTAATATTTGCAAAAATTCCTTGTCTAGACGGAACTGAAGGCAATTCACTTTTAGGCTGTTCCAATCTCGAAAAAGGAGAGACAAACGCAGGAGTGTAGTTCTTTCCAATTCCGGAGTCCGCGTCTTTTGTATTACTTTGAGAAGTCTCACTCGGATTAGATGCTGCTACTTCTTCTGCTTTGTTCTCATCTTCATCCGCACTTGAATCTGAATCTTCATCTGAGCTCTGAAAGATTGCCTTGAATAGATCCATAGGTGGTCTAATCAATGGCTCACCTGCTTCTATAACGTTCTATAAAAGTAAAATCAAGCCTAATATTAGAGTTTTGAGACTTTGTGGAATTTCAAGAAATGAAAGAAATCTTTGAAATGATATGAGATATCTATAAAAAATAAAAAGTTATTAAAACGTGTTTCGGTTTTAAAACATCATCAGTTATGTTTCAAGATTAAAAAGATTTTGAGCAACTTACAGGGTCGGGACACATTAATATAACCACCTCTCCTCGAACATGTTGGAACGTCCCATGGCATGCAGATGAAAAATCATTGCATATCATTAAAAGCTGACAACAGCAGACGTGTAGTAGCATTTCAGAAACGGCTGCCTTTGTGAAGGTGTATCACAACTGGAAGAACCCGACAGTTTCGAGCAACCAAAGCGGTAACTGTGGGGCCCCACGGGCCATCGATCCTAGAGGCGAGCCACTGTTGAGCAACTGACACAGCAAATGAACAGCGGGGCCACTAGGCGTGTCAGCACCGAGACAGTGCAACGATCCCTCCTGAGGTTGGGGCTCCGGAGCAGGCGTATGATAACAGCACCCATGTCGACGCCTGTGCACGCCAAAAACGCCTCCAATTCGCAATGGACTATCGCCATTGGACCTCGGCCGAGTGGCAAAGGGTTGCTTTCTCTGACGAGTCGTGGTTTCTGGTGAATAGAGTGGATGGACGATGGAGAATTCGCCGGAAAGCATCTGAGAACAGGCATCCCGACACCCTTGTTGGCAGACGACAGACTGGTGGGGGAGGCGTGACTGTTTGGGGGATGTTTTCGTGGTATGGTCTGAGTCCACTGATACCGCTGGAGGGTACACTGAATGCTGTTCGCTACCTGACGATCGTCGCAGACCAGGTACACCCCTTCGTGTCGACAGTGTTTCCTCAGGGTGATGGCACCTTTCAACGGGACAATGCTCCCTGCCATACTGCCAAAATTGTCCACGACTGGTTCGAGGAGCATGAGAATAAATTCAAGCTACTCCCAAGGCCACCAAACTCCCCGGATTCTCAACCCCATTGGACATTTGTGGGATCATCTCGATTGCCATGTCCGCAAGCTGGACCTTCCACCACGCATGGTGATGGAATTACGGGATGAACTGATCGCCGAATGGGATGCTCTGCCACGCCGACTAGCTGCTGTGCTTGCCGCCAAAGGTGATTATTCCGGATACTAGCAGGTGGTGATATTAATGTGTCCCGACCCTGTATACTTCTTTTCCCTGTTGGTGAAGGTGTTAATTGTACCCATATAAGCCTTCTTTCACCCCCATTCAATCTCGAGAGAGAATAGGAGAGTACATTCCTAACAACAAGCAATTGGAGGGGAACATAGAAACTTCGAATACATGTATCAATGAATATTATCACATGCTTAAATATACAAACAAATTAAACAGTAAATTTAAATAACAAATTGTTTGGCTACGTGGAAAATAAAACTTGAAGATGAGTTGACACATGGATAATTGATTAAAATGGAATAAATTTAGAAATACAGTGAGCCAAAACCATCGAAGAGCAGAGGCTGATTAACATATAAACGAACTGTGACATGGAACCATTAATACCGGATGGGCAAGAAATAACGTGAGGTGTTCAGAGCTCGCTAGAGGGAATTCTATTAGGC
The DNA here is from genome assembly GCA_023313115.1 of Rhysida immarginata. Lineage (NCBI taxonomy): Eukaryota > Metazoa > Arthropoda > Chilopoda > Scolopendromorpha > Scolopendridae > Rhysida > Rhysida immarginata. The sequence goes on from JAHWFO010108765.1 coordinate 26,927, forward strand.
CAAATGCAGTACATTTTGGTGTATATACTTAGAGGAACATGCAGTTTCAATTTCAGCAAAAAAAAAAAAAAATAGTACCAAAAGTCGCCATAGGGGGCGCTTATTTCAAGAAAACAATGAATACATTTGCATAAGCGCGTTCCGTGTTGAGCAATCATGACAATCAAGGCTGAGGATTTCCCATCATTCACGAACGAATGGCCTGACGATGACGCTTACTCTGCCTGACCGGGCGTTATTAGTCAAGTTGTTTTATCAGAAGAGCGACAATGCAAGTGCTGCCCTTCGTGAATTACGGCGATTGAAAACGTTACGAAGAGGACCGATGAGCATAACTAACTTACAGAAAATGATTGAACGATTTGAATCTACCGGAACCCTAGGAGTGCAACCAGGCCGGGGACGCAAACGTGCATTTCCCATGGTATGGCCACCCAGGTCGCCTGATCTCAACCCTTGTGATTTTTGGTTATGGGGATACGGTATTTGAAAAGCCTTGTGTATCAAGCACTTGTTCCTGACCTCTCAACCTTAAAGGATCAAATAACGTTACATATAAGACTAATTAATGCAGATATGCTGCGAGCTGCCGTAGAAAATGTCGTGTACCGCATGCAGCTATTGGAACAGCACACCGGTGGTCATATTTGTAATTAAAAATAAAACATTGTTTATTGTTGTTACTAAAGTTGGTTTGTACGGTATTTGTTCATTTGACAATTAGGTATTCATTGTTTTCTTGAAATAAGTGCCCCCTATGGCGACTTTTGGTACTATTTTTTCTTTTGCAGAAATCGAAACTGCATGTTCCACTAAGTATATACACCAAAATGTACTGCATTTGGCCTAATAGAATTCCCGCTAGCGAGCTCTGAACACCTCACGTTATTTCTTGCCCACCCGGTATTTGGACTAAAGAAAAAAACTTAAGCAAAATGGACCACTTAATTAGAATCATAAAAAAAACCCAGGATCCCCTTGTCCTTTACATGTTTGAATTGTCACATGTTGTTACTGATTTAGTTCACTCATTACGCATGTCCTTAAAATCCCTTTTGTTCCACGTCTAACGAGATTTTTCATCTTAAAGCATCACGTCATAATGGTGTCACCCCATACAAAGTAACCGATTTCACACTGAACTTAATTAACATGCATGGTTTTGTGATACTAAACTACCCTACCCGTTTTTATTTATTACCTTAATATCATTTTATTTATTGACTTCCCATCTCTTTGCACCCACCCCCTCTCCACAGCTCGCACTGACAGACCACATTTGTAAGTATAATGTCTTTTCAGTTTGCACCACGAACGTTTTGAACTGCTCGCAGCCGAATGGTGAAGTTGTTCAAAACTCTATCCAGGATTTCTGCATCTACAAGAGTGCAGCAGCCGACGATGCTTTGTCGCAGCTGGTCTAGGGTTCTTGGTGCTGTAGTGAACACACTGTCTTTAAGGAACCCCCAGAGATAAAAATCACATGGGTTTAGGTCAGGACTCGTAGGGGGCCAAAGAAAACCACCCCCCAAATCGATCTGGAAACCTGTTTGAAATGACATGATTTCCAAATTTCTGATTGAGAAAGTCTAGCACTTCATTAGTTGTGTGAGGCCTAGCCCCATCCTGTTGAAAGCATTGATGTCGAAGCGGTATACGTCTCCTTCGCAGCTCGGGGATGAAGAAGGTTTCCAACGTGTTAAGGTAAGCCTATGATGTTAAGGTGCCCTCAAAAAAGAAAGGACCAATGATGCCTCTTTTGGAAATCGCACACCAAGCCATAACCTTTCGCAGATGAAGAGGTGACTTATGGATCTCATGAGGTGCTGGGAACCCCAAAAACAAACGTTGTGTTTATTAACGTCACCTGACAGATGGAAGAAGGTCTCATTTGACACCCACAGGTTGTCCACAATGTCCTGATAGGCGGCGAACAGATTTTTTGGTAGGGAAATCGACCAACCTTGTGCGAACATTTTCGACAACTTCGGCCGTTCGAACACGAGCTTCACTCCCGTCTTTTTTCTTGCCTTTAACACATCCAGTGGCACGAAATTGCTTGACAAAATCCATGATTGCTTGCCTGCCTGGTGAGTAGTTAATATATGACCAGATAGAACTCGTCATCTTCAAAATCGATCAGCTGTCAATACCTTCAGCTGTCAATAAAATCAATAAAACCAATCACCGTGACTATTAATGTCCAATCAGCGTAAATATTAATGAAGTATAGTGATTTTTAATGAGATTTCATGCATATTTATCGAGTTTGTTATCAAAATCATAAATATCAATGAGATATTGGTAAATATTAATGAAAAATTATGAATTATTGATGATTATAATCATCCAACCCTTTTTATTCAAAATCGATAATGATTAGACGTCTGTAGTTTCGTATTTTGTTTTGTAGTTAGGTATTTTGCCACCAGATTTATTTTTTTCCATTGATAAATATTTATGAAAAATAAGTTTCTAGTTTCGTATCCAGTAATCCAGTAATCGTTATGATTACATATTTATCGAGTTTGTTATCAAAATCATAAATATCAATGAGATATTGGTAAATATTAATGAAAAATTATGAATTATCGATGATTATAATCATCCAAACTGTTAATTACATGTTATTAGGCATGAATATTTAATTAGCAACTCTTTTTTTATCATAGTTACTATTAGATTTCATTTTTAGTTTCGTATTTCCATTATCTTCAAAATCGATAACGATTTGATGTCTGTAGTTTCGTATATCTGTTTTGTAGTTACATATTTTGCCACCAGATTTATTTTTCCCCATTGATAAATATTTATGAAAAATAAGTTTCTAGTTTCGTATCCAGTCACTCCCCCATCATCTTCAAAATTGATATAATCAGATGTTTTTATTTAATGATGAGTATTAATGATGATCCTTTTAATTACATGCAATTTTGCTTGAATTGTTAATTTGCAACTTTTTTTTATCATAATAATGATTAGTTGACGTTTTAGTTAAATTTTCGGACACTAGATGGCACGATGATTGGAAAGAAGGTTTCAGAGAATAATTTAGTTATGAAGAATAGAATACACACAAAGATGAAAAGAAAAAAAAAAAGAACTGAGGTGAAAATGAAAAAAAATAATACAAACCCCCCAAAGAATCATTTTTATTTTTATTAAAGATTCACCTTTTTTGTTCATCCCTCAAAAGAGAATAAAATTTATTTGAAAATATGAATATGGAGTAATTTTTTTTTCTTCCAAAACTTTATACAATTAATGTGTTTTTATATCATTGTTACTAAAAAATTTGTAAATTGTTCTTTGATGATACACGACAATTACTCTGCTAGAAATTATTAAAAAAAATATATATATATACTTTTTAACACGATAATTCGTTTTGTTTTTGAAATAACACAAAAAAGAAAACAAATCGTTGGTAGTAAATAAATAAATAAATAAAATAAAACGTAATTACAAGAACGCATCTTCTCATATTTTCTTGATTAGTTGATATGATGAGCTAAGACAGAGAGAGAGAAGGAAAAAAAAAAATAGGTGGCCTTTCACTTTTAGTATATTATCGTTTTTTTTTTAATAAGATGGAATTCTTTTAGAATACTCACATGGTATAAAAGATACTCTTGTATCATTTTTCTTGATAATATTCATCTGATTGATAAAACTCAAAATAAGCTGTTATTTCAGCTTATGCTACTGTCAGGGTCAATGAGGGAAATGTGAATGCTCTTTTGAGAAGAGAGGGGCTGAGCGAGGATATTAAGGAGAAAGTATTGTTTGTTAGCCTCAGGGACCCAGGGGTTGATGCTTTCTCAAGGTGAATGGGTCTTAATTAAGTTACAAAGAAATGAGGACACAAGGGGAAAAAATATAAAAAATTAAAAAAGAATAAATAATCACTCTGGGGGGTTTTTATTGTTAATGTAGATACGCCATTGGGTATCTTAAATAATTTTTTTTTTACTTATAAGTATATATACTTGTAAGAAATAACGATTTTTCAGTCCGCAGCTCTTGATCAAAGAAAAGAAATCCTCATCACACTTTTCACAGTTTTTCTGGTAAGTTTTTTTTTTATTTTTCATTTTTTATTATTTAA
>JAHWFO010108768.1:0-21872 GCA_023313115.1 Rhysida immarginata
TACTTTTTACTGCACTTTTTCAGGTGAAAGTGTGTGCTTTAAAATTTTTATTTTATACATTTTTCCAGCTGCATCAATAAGCATCGAGTCGTTAGCTTATACTGACGTGGTGCTTTTTGCGTCAGACGCATATTCTTTGAGCATCTTTAAAGAAACGTTTGATTACTTTAGTTCTCGACGGGGAGCACCATCAACCTCATCAAGTCTAAAAGTATTCCCATTGGGAATTGGACCACTGACTATCTTAATAACTTCCCAATATCATTGTGTGGGCAAATTACTGTGTTGGGTTATGTGTTCTCCTTTAAACCGAATATGGACTTTATACATTGGCAACAAGTGATTGAAAAGTGCATTTCTCCCCTTGACCAAAACTTCCGGTTTTCAACATCAATGTTCGTCAAGGTGAGATACATCAAGACGCATGTGCTTCCGATTTTAACATTCAAGTGCCTATTCACCTTGACTTCGTATAAACTCCTTATGAAACTCCGTGGGGCAATTGTGAACTTTGTTTGGGGGACGAATGCTCTACGACGTCATCTACTAAGAGCAGCGTTCTTTTTTATTCCCTTTGAGAGAGGGGGGGGGGGTTGGGTTTACCCGATATTAGGCGTTTTCTCATTGCAGCCAGACTGGCTGCCTTGATTCGGGTTTCCTTAGCCCTCCCCATTTATGGTTCAAGGTGAATAGATTCTTTTTCAAGGTGAATAGGCTTCCATTACCTCCCTTGTTGCCAGTAGTAATGTATCAGCTCCAACCAGACATTAATAGAACTTTTAACCTGGACTTAGTGACTATATTACCAATGCTACGCCGTAATGATCCACTGGAATGGAGAATACTCCGCCTTATTATTATTTATTAAATATAATGTACAGGGTAACAAAACAATTAAGTACATATCCAGTAACAATTTACATGACAACTCAATTCTTATTTTGTAGTATCGTGATAATTACAAGTTTTTGTTTGACGAAGTTGTTTTAAGTTGTGATTAAAATTACTATAACTACTTGCCATTACAATATCATTTGGCAGTAAATTCCATAAACTAATTGTATCCGGAAAAAAAGACTTTGCAAAAAATTTACATCTACAAGTTATTTTCTTGATCTTATTTTTATGATCGATTCTATTGGAGATATAGTTTGGAGACTCTAGGAAATTTTCTTTTTTAAGATTACTCATGTTATTAAAGATTTTATAGAGGGTTTTTAACTTTAATTCTTTTCTTCTAATCTGCAATTCAGGTAAATTTAGGCTATTTTTTAATTTTATTACACAAGAATGCCTATCAAAATTGTTGAAAATAATACGAACAGCCCTGTTTTGAATTTTTTCAAGCTTAACAATTGAACTTTCACAGTAAGGGTCCCAGCAAATAGCACAATATTCAAGAATGGATCTAACTAAACATTTGTACAGGACTAATTTGACTTTCATATTTAGACCTTTTGATATTGAGCGAAATAAGTAAAGTGCTGTATTTGCTTTACCGATAATATATTCAACATGTTTATTCCAACTTAAGTTTTTATCAACAATTACTCCTAAGATCTTTACAGAGTCAGATTTAACTAAGTCACAACTGTCAGTGTTGTAACTAAAAGCAAAAACATTATCGCCTTTGGCCCTTGAAATATAGTAAGACTTTGACCAGTTAACAGCCATGCTCCAAATTTTACACCAATGAGAAATAAAATTTAGATCCTGCTGAAGATCAATTTGATCGGCTGCACTGTTAATTTGCTTAACTAATGTCCCATCGTCTGCAAAATAGAGGTTTTTATTAGACATCCCCTGTAGTAAGTCGTTTAAAAACAGATTAAAAGGAAGAGGCCCACTAACCGATCCCTGCGGGACACCAGAGAGTACCTCACAAGGCTCTGACAGTACATCAACTAAAACGCTCTGCACACGCCCAGTAAGAAAATTTCTAAACCAGGTTACAAGTTTATCACCAAAACCATATTTGGATAGTTTCAGAAGTAAAAAACAAATAGCTACTTCATCAAAAGCTTTAGCTAAATCTACAGCAATTAAATCAACCTGCTTCCCATTTTGTATACATTTAGAAACATAATCAACCAAATTTATCAAAAATAACTCAGTAGAAGAACCGCGTCTAAAACTAAATTGATTATTGGCTAGTAACCCATTTTCTGATAAGAAAATAATCATATGCTTTATGATAATATGTTCCATCAATTTAGCAGTGATGCAAGTAAGGGAAACAGGACGATAATTCTGGGTTTTTTTATTATCGCCAGACTTATATAACGGTGTAACTATAGCCCTTTTCCAATCAACAGGCACGTCACCTGTGGTATAAGATAAAGTAAAAATGTCTTCAAGATAAAGAGCAGCAACTGGAGCAACTAAACGTAACATCTTATTTGTGATCCCATCAAGGCCACAGGCTTTGCTGGTATCCTGTTCCAGAATTAAATTCAATATACCTGAACTACTAAAACAAAACTCAGGAAAGCTTTTATCGGTTCTAAAATTGAAACATGGAAGTTTGACGTCATTTATTTTGGAAAAATTTTGCTGGAATGACAAATTTAAAAGGTTTGCTTTTTCTAAGCTACTCCTTTTAAGATTACCACTATCCGAACATAAAGAAGGAATAGTATTAACATCTTTTTTGACATTTTTTATGAACTTCCATAGCCGTTTAGAATTTGACAGGTTTATACTAGATAAATATTTCTCTTTGTCAGATTTTATGCTATTTTTAATTTTAAAGCTAAATTTTAAGTATCTTTTACTGGATTCCCTGGACCTGATTTCTCTTAAACTTTGTTAATAACTTTTTTTTCTTTTTTATCTTACGTTGTACATTCTTAGAAATCCATGGCTTGTTTACACTTAAACACTTCACCTTAGTAGGAACAAATTTATTTATGATGTCGAAAATATCGTTTTTAAAAAGAAAGTACCTTTCAATTACTGAGAGACTTTCCTTAACATCAGTATAATTTACAAATTTGCAATAAAAGGCATTTAATATTTTAGATGGATCAGCACGATGAAAAAGAAGACTCTTTGCTTTACTACTTTTCACATGCGGCTTCCAAGTGTAAGGCAAGTACGATAAAACAATATTGTGATCACTGGTACCATTTACGATTTCCACAGCAAGACCTTCAAAATTTGTAAAAATTAAATCAAGGATGTTTTGACTAGCTTGCCGAGTAGGAATTCTAACCTCTTGAATTAGTGAAAACTTATCGATAAGGTGATTTAAATCATTTATAAGTGATGAATCCTCGCAATGTGACATAGTGTCCCAATTTACACTAGGCAAATTGAAATTTCCAATATGTAGCAGTTTATTTCTAGTATTTACTTTGTTTAAACACTTTGCCAAGTTTAAAAAACAGTTTGTCATAGCTAGGGCGATAAACGTTTCCAATAATCAAATTTTTACCTGATTTCAACAAAGACACATTCAGTGACACAAGTAAAAGTCAATTCATATGATGAAAATTCACGTTTTACCGCAACAAAGAGCCCACCTCCTCTAGTTTGCCTATTCTTTCTATAATAAGTATAATTTTCGGGAATGTAAAGTGAATAAGCATCCTCGTCCTTTAACCAGGTCTCAGTACCAATAACAATATCAGGATTTTCAGAGAGAATAAATTCCGATATTTCGACTTCTTTGTTCTTCACACTTCGAAAATTTATTGTTGCAATCTTTACACAGATTTCATTAGACAATGAAGCAAGGTGGGTGAACTGTTGTTTATCAGAGGTCAATTCCTTGATCTCTTCCGAGGTTATTGGTTTTTCCTTGTGTGATTGTAGTTTACGTTTATTGAATTCTTCTCTCTCAGTAGGAGTCATATCTGGAGCTAATCCAATTTGTTTATTAGCGCCAGGAAATATTATATTTTTACATTTTTTACCGTTAGCCATACTGATGTCTTTTTCTTGCAGAGATGCTAATTTTATTAACAGAGGTCTAGTGTAATTCTCATTCGATTTTCTTCCTAAACGATACAGGTTTGTGACTATATGTTGACTAATAACAAGTTGTTGAACAAATTCGTCAAAGCTATGTATGTCATCGTTTTTTCTGTCTTCTGCTTTCATTTTATCTGACTCAGGGATATTAAACAAAATTATGTTAAACTTCCGACGTTCTCTCTCTGACAGTTCCTGAGCTACAATGTTCGAACAAGTTGATTTCGTTACTAGTTTGGACCTCGCGAGGTCTACACTACGCTGAACGACTTCGCTAAAAAAAAAAAAGAGTTCGGCGTTAGAAATTTCGCTGGAGAATTAACAGTTTTATCAACGTCAGAGTCCGGTATTATATCCCCGACAAAACGTTGAAAAGTTAGTAGCTTCTCATTGAGTTCTTTTAGTTTAATTTCACTGTCTTGTAGTTTCTTTTCCAGTTGCGCTAAGATTTCGTTCTCACGTGCTTGGCCTAACCCATTAACGTGCGTTAGACTATCCTTTAGCATACATAGTTTGCATTCAAAGTTCATATCCAGAGACGGAATTTTTTCAAATTCTTCCTGAATTCCTGTATTTTCATACAAAATCCCATCTGAACAGTTAGAACACTGCACTCAGTTTATAATTTTGGTCACCTTCGTTGACTTTATCTTAGTTCCCTTATTTTTCTGACGCTTGCTGTTTCGATTCGCCATTGTTTAAATTGAAAATTCTTCCGCACAGTTCTTGGAGAGGGAGGAATGGAGAGGATGATTATAGGGAACTATTTAGGTGAATAATAATAACAAGAGGAAGAGAAAGATATTTAAAAGATAGTTAAGTAAAATAATATTGAGACAGTAAAAAGAGCAGTACGGCGGCTGGGTAGATGGGGGTGTGGCGAGGAATGTGCGGGGGTGAAGTGTTTTAGAAGGAAGGGTGGCCGGAGACGTCAGGGGTGAAAAGAAGATGAGGATGGAGAGCAGAGGGTAGGAGCTTGGAGAAATATGAGATCCAAGGTCACGCAGATGAGAGACAGGAATAGTGTTGACATAGAGTGGGAGGGATCGGACTCCAGTGTCCTAAGGGGAGGGGGTCAAGAGAAGCTAGGGATATATCAATAATTCTAAGTAAGATTAATAATTAGTAAATATGATGGTGCGGTTGCAGGCCATAAAAGAGTAGTTAGGTTTTTGGGAATGAGTAAACAACATTTAGACAGTTAAAAATCCTTGAAGTTGCAGTTGATGAAGGATACAGATGTGACGTATGGGAACAAAATAATGTGAGGAATTTGGGTAAAATTGAAGAGATGTAGTAATAAGCAACATATATCAGCTTTGGTATGCTTCGCTTCTTTTGAGCTTCGACGTAAGAACTGCATCGAGTCGGCGGGATGAGGGATGGTTTTATGGGGCCTTTTGGGCGCCTTTTTATTCTTTGGAAACAATATTACTTAATTTCTTATTTGATTTTTCTTTTATATTGTTGTTGTAAAAAATTTGTAAAATAAATAAATAAATAAATAAATAAATAAATAAATAAATAAATAAATAAATAAATAAAATAAACAATAATAATAATAAAAAAGAAGCGATAGCAGATGCGTCTGCTCTCGACGAAACACGCACATGAGGTCGGTCTGCCTTTCACGGTTCTTTCAGCAGACCCTGGGGAATCGACCGACATCTTTCGACTTTTTCCCAATTACCCGTGGGCAGCAGTCATGAAGCTTCTAAAATCATTTGCCTCCGAAAGAACGCTATTTAATTATCAATGGCGGCTGCTGTATCATGAGTTCTTTTCCCTTCAACGTCTTCATCAGGGGAAAGTGGTCTGTCTGCTGGATCCTCTGCGTGTGGCGTAGCCGAGACTGTCAGCCATATTTTTTACGAGTGCCCGTTTGCGAGGTCGATCTGGGATCGTTTGAGGCAGCACTATGGACTGGCACGCTTTTCGTATCAGTTTGTGCGCTGCTTTTTAAATGATCTACCGGCGAGGTAATTAAACCGCACCTAGCGATTGCGTTCGCCTATATCAATAAAGAACTTTGGCTGGCTAGATGGCATCGATTGCAAAGAAATCCATCAACACTTTCGGTCGTGTGGAGGAAAGTGGCCGTTCAGCTTCGTTCCTATCTACTTCTTAAATGGTCACGGCTAGGTCCGTATACGTTCAAGAAGCGCTTCTCAACATCTAAGAGCTTATGTGAGGTCATCGAAGAAGACCGAACTTTCCATCTAACATTCCCGTTGGTCTTTTAATTCCTCGCCGGTTACAAACGGGCCTCGTTTTTGAGGCGTTTGTATAAGTCGCGCAGCCGCGTATGGAGAATTATCCTGAACTGCCTTTAGAGAATTATCCTTTTTGCTTTGGTAAAGGATAGTTTTTATCCGAAACGTCAGCTTTTTATTTGATTTTATAGTTTTATAGGAAACCCATAGCTCGACCCTTGGATCGACGTCAGGACTCCTCCTACCGGACCCAGTGTCGCGAGAGGCATTTGAAGAAGGTCACAGCATAATTGCCACAATGGACTCGACGATAGACAGTAGTCAATCGGCCACAATGACGGACCAAGCCCCAACCAGTTCCCAGGACGATAGCGAGGACGGTCTAACTAGTGCCCACGAATCGAGCCCAGAACCTATGTTAGACGAGTGCATATTCGAGGAGAGTCTCCTCGTTGAACCCAGGCGAGAAGCAGGCCCAGCAACGTGTCCCCGTGCATCAAAGTTCGCAAGTAGCGACCACGCGGAGAGCTCTCGCTGCGAGTCGCGCTTGCTTTCTACGGACGTTTTGCTGAGTGAGTTAATACTTACCAGTTAAGTTCACTAATTAAGCGCATTAGGCAACGAACACTTTGAATTTGAGAATAATAACTTTAACGATATTCTGCTCATTGCAGCGAGGACTTGTGGTCACATTCCTTAGCGAGTGTCTTAGCTGTTGGAAGATTGATCTTAGTCTTTCGTCTACGTTTAAGTGTATGGGTTACTTATCTTATTCTTTTCTCTCTCAACAGTGTCTGATTCTGCGCTGACTAGCAGATCTACTCATCTCATTCGGAACGGAACTAGTATTTCGTGGATGGAATTCCAGTGGTCCCCGTTTCGAAGAATCATCAATTAATGGAAAGCCCCGCAATCGGGCTAGAAGCCAACGATTGTATTATTTACAATTTCTAAAATTCTAGTTTTCGTTTGTAATTGCGTCTTTTACCGTGGGTGTTGGACTCCGCCAAGGGTGCGTACTGTCGCCCATCTTGTTCATTATCTTTATGGACTGGATAGACAGGGGCAGCCGAGGCGATGAGCGTGTTTGTGTGGGCGACTGCCTGGTGGAGAGGTTGCTCTTTGCGGACGACCTTGTCCTGCTTGGGTCTTCTCGCACGAACCTTCAGCATGCACTAGACCGGTTTGCAGCCAAATGTGAAGAAGCTGGGATGAAGATCAGTGTGGCTAAAACCGAAGTTCTGGTTCTTTCAAGACAGCCTGCTCAGTGTGCTCTCCATGTTAGGGGAGCCTCATTGAGACAGGTGGAGAAGTTCAAGTATCTCGGGATTGCATTCACGAGTGATGGACGGCAGGAGAAAGAATTGGATGCTCGGATCGGTGCAGCAAGCTGTGTCAGACGTGAACTGTGGCGATCCGTGGTAACGAAACGAGAGCTGGGTAACAAAGCCAAGCTCTCCGTCTTCAAATCTATCTTTGTCCCCATTCTCACCTATGGTCATGAGGCTTGGGTAATGACCGAAAGAGTGCGATCGCGGGTACAAGCGGCCGAAATGAGATTCCTGAGAGGTGTGGCATGTGTTACCCTACTAGATAGAGTGTACAGCAGCACAATAAGGGAATCTTTAGGTGTTGAGCCGCTACTTCTCCGCATTGAGAGATCTCAGTTGCGCTGGTATGGCCACGTGATACGGATGCCGCAATCTAGTCTTCCTAGGCAGTTGTTATTTTCCAAGCCGGTGGGTAAGAGACCAAGGGGTCGGCCTAGAACCAGGTGGCTAGACTACATGGAGAATCTGGGTTCGAGTCGCTTGGATATTACCAGGGAGGACATGCGCCTGATGGCGGAAGATCGCGATCGCTGGAGATCCTCCATAGGGCTGCTGCCCCCGCGACCCTAACGGATAAGCGGGTTTGAAAAGTAAGTAAGTAAGTAAATTGCGTCTTTTATTTATGTCATTAAATGTCGAATTAATTAAAACTTATCGCCTCCTCCTTTCTCTGTAAACGATCTATGCCATTCTCTGGGTACCGTAAATTGGGGTTACTTGAACCCAAATAACAAGCATTTTTAAGCAATTCTTCCTATTGATACACTTAATAACACTAATTCTGCTGTTAACTTAATTTATATTCAATTTGTGACATTTTCTTTTAACTTATATGTTTATTGACTCAATATTTTAACTTAGTATATATGTAATAAATTACGGAAATTTGGGTTCAAGTAAACCATGGCTGGGGTAACTTGGACCCACGCTACATTCGCAATGGATTAAGCAATTATAATGGACAGTGGGTTTTATAATGAATATCTCTTAGTTCATCTTTACCCGGTATATTAGAAGATCGTGACAACTTTTGACGAAATATTATGTGGCTTTTTGTTAATTACATTCAAAATATCGAAGAAGAAAATATAATATAGTACGAGATAAATACTTGTAATGATATTTATGATATGTTACAGCTGTGTCCATTATTGAACTAATGAACATTTGATGCGTGAAATTAAATTCCTAAAACTGTGCTGTACAAAAATACCGTATTTCTTCTTCGCCCTGGCGTTTGCTACGTTTCAACTGGCGGCCGTGTCCCGACACAGCCAAGTCTGAATTTTTTATGGAAATTTCTGTTTAACGATTTTTTTTTTCTCATTCCCTTGGGATTCATTAAACTGGGGTTCGATCTGTATTCCAATTACTTTGAACGGCAATACAATCTTCACTCCCAACATCAAAATACGGAAATCTTGTGATATAACTCTTGTAAATTAATCCTTAAAAGTATTTTTTTAATAATATTTAGATGCTTTTACCTATTTTATTTTATGCTTATTGAAATAAGCATGAAAATTTACCTGCGCTAGCACACCACAGAAAAGAACAATGAAAACCAAGTATGTTGACAACATTTTGCGGTCTGTAAATTAAAGTGTTCAGTTTATGACGTCCAATCTAAAATAAGAAAAAGAAGTAATAAAATGTTCATATTTAAACAAAGTTATAAAATAGAATTTTTCTGTAGAAAGTGCTTGAAATTTAGCAGAGTCGAATAATTTATTTATGTAAAATAATCACATACATTATACTCACTTCTTCTCACCAAGTGGAAATGTTGGTGTACGATACCTTTCCCTCCACATTTATATCCAAACTTTAATGGGCATGAGTCTGAACATTTCGAAAGACAAACTAAAACACTTGGATATAAAATATAATGTTTTGAAATTAAATGATGACTAACGTTCATTCATTTCTAAAAAAATTTTTATTTCAATAATAATCTGTTTTATTTCACAATTGAAACTATTTATTATTTATCAATATTTTGTAAATATATGTATCTTGAAAATTTATTATAGGTAAGGAATGAAATTATCAGTAACCCCATATAATCTTATTGTTAAAAAGATATTCAGTGTCGTGTTAGTTCATCTCTATTTTATGGAAATTAATACAAAAGACAGTAGAAAAGTTCTGCAGTGCAGACAAACTGATTGTTTCCCAGAGGAAAAAGTGTCCACGAGTATTGAGATCAAACAAGCACAGTTGAACAGTTAGTCGTTAACCGTGAAGGAAAAATTTGTGCTTTGCCGTCTAGGAAAAAACAAATATCTTACTGTCAACATCTTACATTCATATAGCAACCGGAATATCAGAGAGAACATTTGAACTTAAATGAGCCACACGGTCATTCTGTCTCATCTATCACGGAAGAAAACATTGCTGCAGTTAAATGATTGATACCAATAGGCGATTGTCGCACGACACACAGAAGAAAGTTTAAAATTAAGCACTGATGATTCATAACATTTTCCACTATCATTTCCAAGTTAAAATTAAAAAAATACCACATGACATGATCCGTTTCTTGGTGCTGTGAGAGTACGGATTGTCATTATAAATTGCATTATTAAATTTATATATTGGATTCTATTTTGTGTTTCCCTTAAAATATATTAGGAATTTTCTTTTTAAATCATAAGTTATTCATCAAAATAAAAAAGAATTCATTTAATTTTACGAGGGGAAGTCAGTAATTGCACAAATGGACATACGAGTGGGGTTCAAATTTGACCTGGACTTTTTTTGTAAATTTCATTGTTGAAAAATCTAAACCTTCATTATTGGGATGGCAGTTACCGCCTTACATGCAAATACAGCACCACTCATCCGGTTGCCATGACAACCAATTGTTTGTTTAAACAAAATGACGGACGGCGATGTGTCGACCAAAGTGGAACAACGAATAATCTTCAAGTTTCTTCATAACAAAAATCTCCACAAGGTGTAAAAGGATCTGAAATTTATCAGAGATTTCAAAGACAGTTTACCGAGTCATGTTTGTCTCGATGATCCGTCTTTGCTTGGTGCCAAAAGTTTGAAGGAGGGCGAGAATCACGGGCAATGAACCTCATAAGGCAAGGCCAGCAACTACTGTCAATGATAGCATCATCGCACGAACAAATGAGCTGATAGGGCACAACAGGCGCGGATTCTTATCCGAGAATTGGCTTCAATACTGAACATCAACACTGACAGTGTGGAGGCCATCATTAACGATAAGCAGAAATTCAACAAGATCTGTGCCAAATGGGTCCCTAAGCAACTTTCCAGGATCACAAATCTGGAAATCTGTTACATGCTGCTGCAGCGACATGACAGGGAGGGTGACAGCTTCCTAAGGCGTGTTGTGACCACCGACGAGACATTGATTCTTCTCCATACTCCTGAAAGCAAGCGTGCGAGCATGGAGTGGCCACACACCAACACCTCCTAGACAGAAGGCCTGATAACAGAAACGTCATACATTGTGAGATCATCACTAGTCGACCAAATTTAGGGCTTATTATTGGTAGAAATAGGATTAACAATGGTCGACTACTGATGACGTAAAATGTATGACGTTTCCATTATCAGGCCTTATGTCTAGGTGGTGTTGGACAAACTGACTCACCACGACCCAAGATATTCAAGATAACACCGTTGGCAACGAAAATGATGGCGACTGTATTCTGGGACATGAAGGGTATCATTGATGTCGATTTTCTGGAAGAACGTCGAACCATAAATGCACCCTACTACTGTTGACATTTTGAGGACGTCCGGAAGCCGGCACTAAGGAAAAAGCGACCAGGACTACTTACCAGTGGTTTTTGTTTTCTGCAAGACGATCACACACAGCCAAACTGACTGTGAATACACTGACGGAACTCAAATGGGATACCTTACCACATCCTTCATACAGCCCGGATCTCCACTTGCGACTATCCAATGAAAGATTTCTTGGGGGGGGGGGCCCAGATGAGGTTTGGCTTCAATGAGGAAGTGAAAAGGCTGTTCTGACATAGTTTTGACATCAGCCTGAAGATTTCTACAGTACCCATATCCAGATGCTCCCTGAACGCTGGAAAAATTTGTAGAGTTCTTTGAGAAATAACTGCTGGCGTTTGTGTGTGTGTGTGTGTGTGTGTGTGTGTGTGTGTGTGTGTGTTTGTGTGTGTGTGTGTTTGTGTGTGTGTGTCTGTAACGTCCAGGTAAAACCACCCTCTAGCGTTACCAGTTGATTGTATTTCCCCAGGCCAAACGCTCCCGACTTTAAGAGGATTGAGCGCCTCGCAAGTTATTGGTCATTTGGGGACACCATCTCAAGAAGTGAATCTCGAATAACAATATGCGGGTAAATAATTAGAAAGTAACAATGAAAAATCGCTATAAACCAGAAGAATGACTGTTACCCCGGACAACAAAAATAATAATATAAAAGCGACTGCAGGAAAAATATAAAACGAATGACAATGATGAATCGCCAGTTTTCCAGTAGCGTCAAAGGACGGAGGTCGCCTTGGCTACCGAACTAATGAGCATGAGAAGCACATAAGTATAGCGAAGCTCCTCGTCTATATTCGATTAAAAGACTGCAGCCAATTTTCGGTATAATTAAACCGACTCGCAGTATTGCTCAGAAATCACGATGTTTAAGGAAACGTATCTGAACCGAGTCAGGGCAGACGAGTCTAAGTCCGAAGATGTTCGAATCGAGAGGCCTCATCGTATCACAGCTAGACTGCAAAAGATATCGGTGAATACAATTAAAGATTCGTTCGCCTTCACGTAGGACACGACGCCTTTCCAGACCTAAGAAAATAAAGCATGGAAAACAAACATTATCTGGTATTATGCATATGTAGTTGGCTATAGGCCTCTTCATATTATTTTTGACTTACATGTTGTTTATTCATTTTTGTAGTAAAAAAAACCTCCTGGGTATCTTTTCCAAGCACGACAGAACATTGCTACCGGACCGGAGTTTTCTGTTGATAAAGCGAAGTTGATATGATACACAGCACGACGTTCTATTCCGAGCAAGCAACGGGTTACAGAAATGGTAGTAAAGTCCCTAACTAACACCTTCCTCTTCCCCGTTATGAATTATAGTTAATTAGTTTAGTATTTGAAACCCCTCCCCCTTACTTACCGGAGAGAGAGATACGTTAGAGTGCATGAATCAAAGGGTCGTTAAGGCCGCATTATCAAAGGGCGGTGGGATAAATAACCAAGCGAACACAAGAGGAATAAGTGGAACCTAAGAGGAAAGAACATAGAATAATAGGAACGGAATTACTTACCTTAGTGATTTAAGAAAAATAAGAAAAGACAAAAGATTAAAGAAGAAATCAGTATATAAAAATAAACTTTAACGGATAGAAAGTAAAGTTTTTAAAGAAACTGAAAAGTAAAAAGATGGAATACTTACCTAGTGAAAGTTATCTAAGCCAACAGGCACTTGTTTTGCGAGTCCTCAAATCAGAACTAAGTTGAAAAGTAGAAAGTTGTGACTAACTACTGTTAATTGATAAAACTTCCCCAATGGTTTTAACTGATGACTTTGAACTTTGAAAATTTAAACAAATATACAGTAAGTGAGCATATTATGACCACCAGACATGTTTATGCAAATGCGCGCACGGACGTCGCCACAAAGTTGCTAGCGGGCCGGACCAATATAAAAAGGGAAGCTGAGTGTCGACGACAACAGTAGACGTGTTCCATTCTTCAACTTGGGTAAGCGACGCGATTTAACAGCCTTCGAATGCGGTATGATTGTAGGTGCTCGGAGCTATGGAGTGAGTATCAGCGAAACAGCAGCGTTCGTGGGGTGCTCAAGAGCAGCCGTCGTTAAAGTAATTAAAGACTGAACGGTTAGCCAGAAGACGGGATCTGAACGTTCGCGTTGTGGCCGCCCGCGGATGGCTGATGATCGGACGGAACGGAGACTGTCACGACTGGTAAAGGATAACAGAAGGGCAACTATGCATCAAATCACTGATGACCTTAATCAGGGGTCCTCCAAAACGGTCTCTGAATGCACTGTCCGCCGCACACTGCATCCCATGGGATACGGAAGCCGAATACCTGTCCGCACACCTTTGCTGTCTGCAGCCAACAAGCGGAAACGACTCCAATTCGCTCAGGAACACAAGGACTGGACTAACGAGCAGTGGAAACAAATCATGTGGTCTGACGAGTCCCGATTCCAGTATCATGCAGACGGCCGCGTGAGAATCTGGCGGAAACAGCACGAAAGCATGGACCCCGCATGCATGAGTACAACCCTTCAGGCCGGTGCGGGCAGTGTTATGGTCTGGGGAATGTTTTCCTGTCATGCGTTGGGTCCGTTAATACGTGTTGAACAACGTCTGGATGGCACAGCATACTTCCGAATGTCCACCCTTTCATGTTGTTGGCGTACCCCAATGGAGATGGCTACTTCCAGCAAGACAATGCGCCATGCCACAGAGCTCGTATTGTGCAGGAGTGGTTCCAGGAACATGAGGGGGACTTTACCTTACTTCGGTGGCCTCCACAATCTCATCCAATTGAAAATTTGTGGGACGAAGTCGAACGAACCATCAGATGGCTGGATCCACCACCGTCCAATCTAGCACAACTAGACAGTGCTATCCATCGCGCATGGTGTCAGATTCCTCCCACCAACATCTCGTGGAATTAATGCCACGAAGAATCACCGCAGTATTAAAGGCAAAAGGTGGCCCAACGAGATACTGACAGGGTGGTCATAATAATATGCTCACTCAGTGTACGATTCAGATTACTGTTTGTTTTAGTTATTTAATGCTATTGATTGAATTTATAAATACACAATCTCTATACAATTTCTTTTAGTTTTTTTTATTGTTTTTTGGATGCCCGGTAGCGAGAGAAAACTAAGCACCTCTGAAGAAGCATCTCGAAGCCCTGGAACGGTGTGGAAAACGGACAGAAGAAACCCCCAGGATCGAATTCTATGAATAGAAAGAAACAAATAAAATTGTTATCAATTAGAAGTTCTTTTGAATAAAGCCCCAGCTATTTTAGCATTTCATTACCTGTTCTGGTGTTCTTTTCTCTACAGTAGTCAATCATTTAATTACGTCCAGGTATTGATCCAATCATTATCAGAAATTCAAAGGAGATTGTGACGACAAACACCAAACACTTTGAGCTAGATGTTGGGTATCCAGCCAGACACAGATGGACGTTAGTGTGTGTATGTGTTTTGCAGTTTCCTGATTTTATAAAAAATAAAGTCCAAGTCAAATTTCACTGTGATCCGTGAGTAGATCCTGTCCTCGTTCGGATTGATGTCAGTTTATTTAAAATCATTCTATATATAATAACAGAATCATGTTCTCGTAAAATATTTGACTGGAATAGGCAAAGTTTATATAATTTTACATGTCCAATGTTATTAACTGTGTTCCACAATACGATACAATAAACGAGTTTTGTAGTTTTTATTTCTAAGGTTAGGAACTTATACAGGGTGATTCAGGAAGGTAGGTCAAGAATGAAATATCATGTACAGTTTGTAAGCAAGGAACAATATTTTTCCTATAAACATGGGTCCGGAAATGCATCTCTACAGAGATAATGCAACTTGTACGAGGTTGGAATGACAGTAGGTGTTCAAAATGCCGATCCTGAGCCTCGATGCAGGTGTCTAGTCTCGAAGTCGTTGCTCTAGTGTTTGAAACGCCCGGCGATATGGGTGATCACGGTCTGGAAAACGCTGTTGGTAAATCCTTTCCGCTTCAGTAACATTACCCTGTGCCTCGCCGTAGACGAGATGCATGTCCGCCAGCTCCGCATTAGTCAAGCGATCCATTGTACAACAATGGAGTTACATGTTTCGTTTCCTGTTTTAAAGGAGAGAGCAAGAACAATTTACATGTTTAGATCCTAATTTACATGGACCCTACCATTGCCGTCCGGGTAACGCACATCCATTCCTACCTCGTACAAGTTGCATTATCTCTGTAAGGATGCATTTCCGAACCCATGTTTATAGGAAAAATATTGGGGTTCAATCACCCTGTATTTAACAAAGGAAGGAAAGAAACCACTATTCCACATAAATGAATTTTATAAAATAAAAACTCGTATATACATTTCGGAGCTCTCCGTCTCCTTCAGTGAGAAACAAATACCCGTTTCAGAAACAAGTACCCAAGAATTATATTTATTTTATTGATTATCAGGTTGCCGGTTAAGTTACCGCAGTGACAGCAAGTATTTCCTGTGATTATTTGCATCATAACATGGTATAAATTTATTGTTTTTTATCGCTGCTATTCACATGTATCCAGTAATGAAAATTTTATTATATTCAATTCGCAACACCCAGTAAAATTTACGAAACTTTCAGAGAATTGCACAACTATAGAAGAGGAAAATAGCACTAAAATTTCATAATTTGCTTTGGACGTTATTGAGCAAACGGTATCATAAACTTCAGAAAACAAACCGGCATGAAGTGCATGGATATAAAAATATTAAAAAAGAAAATTCGCCATATATTTCTAATTTAGGGAAATGGTGGTAGGCAATTATTTAACATTTTTATAAACCCAATAGGTTTTGAATTTTTTGTTATTAATTTAGAAGTATTAATTGAAATTTCTTTTTTGCAATGTCTTATTGAAACCATCTCGTTATAAATAAGGCTAATCAGAAAGATGAAGCAGATTTCAAATAAGTATTTATTTCAAACAACTTTAAGAGACAGAAATAAATTCCGTATATGATTGGTTAAAGAAGGTATTCGCAACAATTTTTTTTTTGTCAATATCGCTTTTAAAAGAAGAGTTTCCTTCAAGCGCTTTTGGTTTTCAATATACATTTAATCGAAATACAAACGGTTGCATATTAACTGCCTAAATAATAAAGATAATTACATTTGTAATACGAAGAAAAAATTGATAAAATGTTTTTTAAAGATATAAAAATATTTAAACTATATACGTTTTTCACTTCTGTGAAACTATTTAACTTATTTATAAATTTTTCCAAGAACGTTGAAGCACATTATCCAGAAATGAAATAAAATTCACAAACAAAAAACCGTCTCTCGCTTATTCCAGAGAATTTCAGACAACATAAATAGTTGCCCAAGTTTATCAGAAATCACCTTTTCCTCCAAAAAAAGGTGACTTAGTTTCGAACGTGAAGTCCAAAGCATTGAATCATGATAATGTTTTTAGATTCAACAAACAAATAGATATTTTTACAGTACTTAAAACTTTTTTTTATGTATCAATGGACGAGCCTACAAAATCATGTAAATCGGTAATACGGAATACGGGGTTATAATAACTGAAGTATGAAATATAAGCACGGGTGTCGAGTCTGTCAACATGTCGAGTAAACACAGCGTCTATGCTTAAGGTGCGCCTCCTTACTCGCTACTGTGCTCACAAAAGAATGTGGTTCTACAAACACGGTACGTGCAAGCTTTTCGCAGTATCTATAATCACAAAACGAGTGTATTTCATAGCCAACGAGAAAGACAGGCCCCGGCCAACACCACCTAAACAAAAGGCCTGCGCACAGAAATTTCATACATTGTTACGTCATCATAAGTCGACCAAATTAAGGGCTTATTATTGGTTAAAACACGAGTAACAAAGGACGACTTAGATGATGTAACAATGTATGAAATTTCTGTGCGCTGGCCTTGTCTTTAGGTGGTGTTGCCCCGGCCAACACCACCTATAAGGTAGAAGGCCTGAGCACAGAAATGTCATACATTGTTACATCACGCAAGAGCGGCTATTGCTAATCGTATTTCTACCAATAATAAGCCCTAAATTTTGCCGTTTGATGATGATGTAACAATGTATGACGTTACTGTGCGCAGGCCTTCTGTCTAGGTGGTGTTGCTCCGGCGCGGAAAAGTCACCTGATCATAGTAGTCCGGCCAACAATCTAACTTTCATTGTTTCCAACAAACGAAAAAATATTAATTATGAAAAATCCAGGCTGCGGAATTTTCTTTACTATTTTTCATCATTATTTTGAACAGCTTAGGTTGACGTACAATAAAACCCTCACTGAACATCTTATGATTTATTCTTTAATGAATTTTACACCTTAGGAAAGATAGTCCCGGCCGCGTATTTCACAATGGTACATGGAAACTGCAACTGCTGTTGTTTTATCCAATCATAAAAATTTTTAATAAAAGCAAAATTATAAAATATTTTATATAAAGTATATATAAAATAGTATATTTAACAAAATACATATTTAGTGCATATTTAATTTCCTGATCTGACTCAATTGTAAAGATAAAAAAAATAATTCACATCTTGAAATTTTAAATAAATACATAATTAAAAAATAAAAGAAATATTTTTATATATTTGGGGGAGGTCGTGGCCTGGTGGGCTTTCACTGAAACATAACTTCAGTGAAGTTAAGCATCATCAGGCACGGCTAATCACTGGATGGTTGACTCATCAAGTGACCCAGGATCTCCCCCCCCCCCCCCCCGGCTGCTATGACCACCATATAGCAGTGGTTAATCCAGGTCCATCCAGAGACCCAACTCGTCGGCCTCAGGCCATACAGGCTCAGGATGGACGTATTGGATTACAATGAATTCTAAAAAAAAAAATAAATTATATTTTATAACTTATATACTAATATTCTTTGAATGTTTATATATGTTTTAGCAATATTAAAAAAATTTAATTCACATCTTAGAGTTTTATAAATTCCTCCAACAATGTCTAACAATTGAAATATGAAGTTTAACTGGACACGCCCACTCCAACTTTCGTTGGACAGAAATACTGTCAATGGCCGCTGATTTCTCGTCATTATGACACCGCCAGATGGCACGACAGTCTAATGCGCCGACAATTGCTCTAGAATGCATGGCATTCAATGTAAGTTTAACAGCATTAACGCTTTAAAAATACTTGTTTAATAAAATAAAATAAGATTGTAAACTTGAAATAATATACAGATAAGCCTAATTAAATGAATTTCAAAGCAGTATTCGTTTTATTTATTATTTAATCGAATAGTTGTTATTACAAAAAGTTAAGGACAGAAGATATGGAAAAGTGTAATGTTTTTTAAATTGAAATGTTCTTTTTATATTTTTTACAATTTTTCATAATTTATAATTATGTTTTCTGTGATTTTATAAATTATTGGCAGCGAAATTAAAGGCGATGATCATCGAAGGATCCAGCGATCACCATCCGCCGACCCCCGCTGCGATCTGTGGTAGCGCCGAGCATTCATTGGAGAAGATTGTAAAAAATGAACTAATGAATAACAAGATAGATCGAAGGAGGAAACGCGGGCTGTCCCCGCTGGAAAAGGAAAGGAGGAAGAAGGAGAGTAATGGCGATGGAAAGCAGTATGGAATACAAGAGCGGAGAGAGAAAGTAGTTGCGGAAGTGGTCGGAAGCAAGGAAACGAGCGATGGAGATGCGTTGACAGAGGTTCATGGCAACGGAGTGCTAAGATAAAAGACAGTCAGCCGCGCGACGGAGGATCTCGGTGCACTCATCCAACGAGGCGGAAGAGGAAAGACGTAACGAATCTCCAGGCGTCCGGACGAGTCAGGGAGTTAAGGACCCACAGTATAAGAAATAAGGTGTGGGTTTCTTATACTGTGTTAAGGACCCAAGAAACCTTCGTATCAGACACCGACGTGGATCTACGCCGAAAGTGCTAGGCTCGGCCTCACGTAACGACGGGCCACGACATCGTACCAAGACATTTTATGCCACTTCAGAGAGCAGCTTGAAGTTTGCCAATGCTGTCGAGGATAGAAGGCAACGCAGACATTGGTCTCTGGTCCTGCTTGCAGGTAACGGGGGGGAATTCCGTAGTCACGTGACGCGCGGCCGCTCCGTGGCTTGCTTGAGCGGGAAAAATATTGCTGTATGCGTAATTTCTTACTAACGGATAATTTAGATATATGCTTATATAGTTAAGAATAGATAGTAAGCATTGCCGTGTGTGTGGAGCTATTAGAATGCTGCTCTTTGTTGTTATATTTTGCCTATATTTTAACAGTTCTGCCGGCGAGCACCACTCTATTGCGAACTGATGGTTTACCCACTACATTACGTTGCTGCCACCACTACCGCCTCAAGTTCACCATAATAACTCAAATTACGTTAGGAATTGACTGTATTCCAATTTAAACAGACTTTTTGTGTTAACTAAAGAAACGAACTATATTACAATTTCCTTCAAGTGTAGTTGCATGAAAGTTTTGCAATTAAACTTTATTTATATATCTCACTCAAAGTTCCCTCTCTGTACGAGTTGAAACACTATTTAATTAACCGTAACAATTATGTTTTTTACAGTAATATTGTTAATTCCTCTTTTTGTTCTTAATTCTTTTTTTACGATCTAATTACAAAACTTAATAATCATTTATTAGTATGGTTAGTGTTTTTATTATAATCATTTTACATATGGTAACTAAATAAAATCAAATATGCAATATTTTATTAGGTATGTCTAAGCTTTAAAGTTTACTTTTCTAACGTTTTGCACTTTTTTCTTTGTTTAGTTTTTTTTACTGCCGGCCCCGGTGGCCGAGAGGGCTGGGGCGCAGGCTTCACTGCTTCTCGCTTTGAAATTCATTTAATTAGGTTTATCTGCATATTATTTCAAGTATACAATCTTATTTGATTTTATTAAACAAATATTTTTAAAGCGTTAATGCTGTTAAACTTAGATTGAATACCATGCATTACAGAGTAAATGTCGGCGCATTAGATACTCATGCCATCTGGCGGTGTCATCAGCCATCATTACGCTTCTCATGCCTACATTTAGTATTCAATTGACACACTGTTACTTCTAACCACTGTATTCCAACCAAGTCCTAAGGTCATTTAAATAACGGTTAGCTTTCGTGGCCGTAGTAGCGCAATTGGTTGGCGCGTTGATGGTCTTAGCCAAAGGTTGCTGGTTCGAATGTAGGCTGCGAATTTTCTTTCCCATTTTTCATCTTTAATTTGAACAGCTGAGGATGGCGTATACTTAAAACCCTCACTGAACATCTTATGATTTATTCTTTAAAAAATATTAATTGTTAATATCGAAGATGGAAATAATGAAGATTACATTTTTACTCAAACTTGTATGGTCAGGTGACTTATCCGCGCCGGGGCCTGTCTTTCTCGTTGGCTACGGTGTATTTCAAAGCCAACTACAGTCTGTTTCATAAGAGAAGTCAGTTGAAATGTAATCGATGATAATCAAGAACCAGTCAGGAATAAGCATGATTGATGCATTATTTGCTCCGGGTATTTTGCTAGGAGACTGTACTAGAAATATTTCCTCGTATTAGGCAGAGCAGCCTTTTAATTCAGTAATTTCGATTTCATTTCAGTATTTTCATTTTCGTTTGCAAACAGAATGACGTCGAATGGCGCCAGGAGTAACTAGCCAAAAAGTGGTTTAATCTGATTGGTCAATTTCAGCGGACTTCTCTTATGAAACAGACTGTAGACAGACAGGCCGGGGCACTTAAGTCACATGACCAAAGTAGATCGAACAACAATCCAATCTTCATAGTTTCCAACCAAAAAAAACCAAAAAAAAAACTGATTGTTGAAATCCGAGATGGAAACAATGAAGTTGGATTGTTTCTCGAATTACGTTGGTCATGTGACTTTTAAGTGCCCCGGCCTGCCTTTTTCGTAGGCTACGGGTCTATTTCGAGGTCAACGAGAGACAGGCCAGGGCACTCAAAAGTCACATGATCATCGGGGTCCGGCCAACAATTCATCCGTCATAGTCTCCATCTTGAATTTTAACAATCAGTATTTTTTTGTTTGTTGAAAACAATGAAGGATGGACTGTTGGCCGGACCCCGATGATCATGTGATTTTTGACTGCCTGGGCCCAACACCACCTAGACAGAAGGCCTGCGCATAGAAACGTCATATTGTTACATCACACTAAAGCGGCTATTACTAATCGTATTTCTACCAATAAATAAGCCCTAAATTTGGCCTCTTGATGATGATGTAACAATGTATGACGTTTATGTGCGCAGGCCTCCTGTCTAGGTCGTGTTGCCTGGCCTGCCTCTCGTTGGCCTCTAGTGTATTTCATAGCCGGCGAAAAAGACAGGCAGGGGCACTAAAAAATCACATGACCAAAGTAGGTCCAGCAACAATCCAATTTTCATTGTTTCCATCTTGGATTTCAACAATCAGTCTTTTTTCGTTTGTTGGAAACAATGAAGATTGGATTGTTGCTGAATCTACTTTGGTCATGTGACTTTTTAGTTCCCCGGCCTGTCTTTTTTAGTTGGCTTTTGTGTATTTCGAGGCCAACGAGAGACAGGCCA
>JAHWFO010108769.1:0-14531 GCA_023313115.1 Rhysida immarginata
ATAAAAATCAGCCCTCCGACGACTGCGGCCGATCGTCGATAATAACATCGTTAACAACATCGATAATAACTTCTCCCAAACATTGATAAATAGGCCTACTTCCAAACTGCCTCGAACCAAAGCCTACAAGAAAATATTATGCAGTGAAAATATTAAACTGAATAAAGATTACTTGTCTTTTTATTAAGAAAATTGATGTACTGTTGTGTTTTTTTGTCGATGTGCGAGTGAGAAAGCTTTCCCTATCAATGTAGGGCTATAAACTTGCAAACTGCTTCAGACGAATTAAATTCAAATGTTCCAAAATTAAATTGAATTTTGGTGTAAAAATGCATGTAACTGAACTTTTAATTTCCCCCATTAAAATCATTTGGGTTACAAACAGGCACGATATGCTGATTCATTCCATAAAAACATGTAAAAAAAAAAAAACTCTTCAGCCAATGGACATTGCCACCCAATATACCACTTTGTGTTGATTGGTTAGTTTTGATTGACAATAGCACTGCAAGCACTATATAAACTCTGGCAAGCCTGTTGCAACCACTTGACGTGGCTCTTAATAAGCCATTTAAGGACAGAGTGAGGCAGTACTGGATTAGCTGGATGGCATCTGACGAGGTGCAGTTGACACCAGCAGGAAACCTGAAGAAGCCCAGCCTCTCGCAGGTAACTAATTGGGTTAAACAGGCTTGGGATTCGATTCCAGAAGCCATGGTTAGAAGTAGTTTTTTGAAAACTGGGATCGCCAACAAAATGGATGGCACAGAAGATGATCTTCTGTGGGACGATGAAGATGAAGATGCAGCCAATTGTTTAGAGGAAGAAGACTGGGATACAGATGTCAAATTAACTGAGGAAGATTGGAAAGACCTGTTCGAAGACACAGATGAATCAGATTTTGAAGGTTTTTGAATATTAAATATCTAGACTATTTAAAAATAAAGATTTTTTTCTGTATAAGTTCGTACATTTTATTTCTCGCGAGGAGTCAAAAATGGGGGTCGCGTTATACAAGAGGATAGGATTTTTTTTTTTTTTTTTTTTTTCACTTTTGGACCGAAAAAGGTGGAGTCGCATTATACAAGAGGTCGCGTTATAGTAGAATATTTACGGTATGTACGCACGTGGCCAGTAGCAACAACGAAGGAAAGGAGAAAAAATAAATAAGAAATTCTTGCAAATCTTCTGTCGATAGCTTGACTTATATCTGGCTCGAAGGACCATTGTTTTTTTTGAGAAATTCAGGAAGGATCTAGGATTTCGTTGTTAAAACAATAACTGAGACTGACAATGTGGAGTAAATTCATAAACTGTCTTTATTCTGATAGGGATTAGCTAAGAGAAAAAAAGGCAAAGTGTAGGGCAAAGAGAAACCCAAGCAAGTAACAAAAAACAAACAAATGATGTGCACTCTGGTGTTGGAACAAGTAAAAAAACAATGACTAGAAAGTAAAAAGCTCCTTAACACCAAGTATTAGTGTAATTTCTTTTTTGGGCAATTAATTTATCAATTCCTGCAAAGTTCAATAAAATTCATCAACATAGTCTTCTGTAGCATCTGTTGGAGCATAAACCTGATTTATATTTTCCGGCACCCCTTTTAACTTAACTAAAAATATAGGCATGACATTAAATAAATTTGTAAAAAAGGTGAAAAATGAAATAAATTTTTGACCAGTAAAATTTTTAACATCCACTGTATTCTATCTCCTGGAATTGTCAAAGAACGTTTTATAAAGTCCAAATGAATATTTATTACAGTACTTAATGCATGAATACATAATGTGTACTTTAATAATTTCAAAAAATGAACACACAAAAGTACATGTGAGGAGTTACGGATACGAAAGGCGAACTCAAACTGATTTCGAAAAACACGCTTTTGAAATTTTTGCTGTACCGCTCTTATAAGTTGAATGCTTTACTTTTAGCCTTTATTTTATACGATTAGGAGGGGCCAACGGAACAAAAAGCTATACCACCTTATTCTTTGATGTGTGGGAAGCCGGAAAAAAAATAAAAAAATAAAATTGTACCAATGTTGAGTTCGCCCTTCATATCCACAACGCCTCATGTAATCTACCGTAACTGTATCGTTTTGGTCTTCATAATTAAATAACTTTTTTATTATTTTTTAATAAACCATCATCTGTCCTGTATTAAAGAACTTTTTGAGTCAGATTTTGAAGTTTTTTTAATTGTATAGATCATGTTATTCATTTTTCAAGTTGTATGTATATTCTTGCATATTTTATTTCTCTTAAGTTAGCGACTAATAAAAAAAATGGGGATCACATTATACAAGAAGGTAAAATTTTTACTGGTTTTTTTGGGCTTTGAAAATGGGATCGCATTATAGTAGAATACTTATGGTATTTAAAGGGCCAAACATGTGGAAGTCTGACTGCCAATTCAGGATTATAAGGTGGATGAGACAAACTAAGTTTTTAACTTGCATCACTGACCTCTAGCATTTTTAACAACTATCATGCTGCCACCTGGAAGCAGAGCTTGCAACTTTGCACAAAGACAAAGGTTCACAATAGGACTCGCTCCTCAAAATTTCAGCCGCATAGCATTTGTTAGTGTTGAATAAATTGTGATGCATTAATTTTTGTATACTCTTAAATGAAAACTGGATCCAGCCATTGACTGACTTGTTCAGATCCACAATAAAGTCATGTAATAAGAGATCTCTACTGCATTTCCAACCGAAAATTAAGCGAACTATGTATAAAAATTAGGGATGAATTATAAATTTGATGAAAGAATTTATCTTCTGACGATTGTCAAGATGGTCTCTAGGTATCTTCTAAGAAGCTCATTGATAGAGACGAAATGAAGTTATAAAATATTAACCTCATGTATAATGCGATCCAACAAACTAAAACATGATTAAGGTAAGTATGTATTTTCACAGGGCATTAGAACCTCATGTATAATACTCATTCAGGTTAAAGATTTTCAAATAGTATATGAACAAGAAATTAATCTTCCCAAGGAAGGTATAGGAAAGTAGCGGAAGCGCTGAGGTCATCTACTTTTTAACCACCCCATCCCATTTTTTAATCGAAAAATTGATTTTCTCGAACGTAGTATTTAGTAAATGAATAAAAAAAGCTCCATTTTCTTTAGTTTCTCATTTCTGACCGAATGATATATCACATACCATATGTTGCCATAGTTCTAAAGACCAAGTGACTGCCACCCCCACAACTCTGACCCAATTGGGACAATTTGGCCTAAACTTTACAGTAATGTTGATCTTCCTTAGAGGAATCTGCATACCGAATTTCACTTCTTTATATGCATAAATACGCACAGACCTTTTAATCCCCTCTAATCCCTGACTTGAGGAGTGACGGTATTTTGTCTTTCGGGTTGGGGAAAATGTCCTTAACTTGGTTTGGATTACTAAAAGAAATGGAAAGATCAAGAGACACTAATACTGTGCTGAGACCTCTGATTAGTTTATTAAACGGTATTGAGATGGTTCTTCCTTTGTTCTTGTTTTTTTTTCCATGGTGGTGTTATCATGAATGAATTTTTTAACAGTCTTTTCCTGAGTAGGTCCGTGATAGTGCATTTGTTGTAGCAGTTCTTCGTTGTGATGTCCTGAATGAGGTAAATTTCCCAATTGAAACGTTCTTGGTTAAGTGGGATATTGATGGTTCTGTCCAACATGGAAATGAAAGTGGACATCTTCTGGTTCCAAGGGTGGCTTGAGTTTCAAGGGTGGTAATGTAATTAAGGCAGTTTGAAGGTTTTCGATAAACATCGAATTCCAGGTGATCTAGATTCCTGATGATTATGACGTCGAGGAAAGGCTGTTTATGGTATTTTTCCAATTCAAAAGTGAACTGTACTGTGGGGAAGAAACTGTTTAAATGATTTCAGAAAACATTAGCCGGTTTCACGCTTTGAAACTGATTGAAAAAACGGTTTAAAAATAAACAGTTTAAGTGGGTAAAACCGTGAACAAATGGCTTAAGCTTTACAATTTTAAACGGTTTATTTCTTTTCGGAAATTTGACTGCAGAGGGAGCTGGTTGTTATAACCATGGCAACCTCCTTGAGTATAGTGCACATGTGTGATTACAACTACAAAACATGTTTTAACAATTTGATTTTTTTTAACGACATGATTTACTTTACCTGATATTTGCCTAAATATGGAAATCCAACAACATAATTTGCAATTGCAAGCTCTTCATCCGAATCCCAAGCTCTGATCCGACGCCGCTTCGAGGAAGCGTGGTCAGCCATGTTTTTTTTTCTCAAAAAAACGAGATATTGCAAAAAAAATGAAATAAACAAACGGAAAAAACGACGGTGTCGTTTTCGTTTTTTCAGTTTTTTCCCCGATCGTTTAAACAAAAACAGTTTTTATTTTTTCTGAAATAAACGGTTTTTAAACAGTTTTTTTCGAAGCGTGAAACCGCCTACTGATATCGCATTTTTTGGTATCGAATATCGTGAAGATATCATCTACATACCTAAACCAACAGACTGGAAAATAAAAATTAGATGTTTGAGGATGTCCTCGAAACTCTTCAAGAAAACTTCGGCTAGGATAGGGGCTAAAGCATGAGCCCATTGGGGTGCCTCCAACCATTTTGTAAAACTTATCCTTAAATCTGACAATGTTATTACTATACAATCTAGTTATAGCAGCAGCCACGTAAGTTGAACAATCTTTTTGACATGCGCAGTAAGTCATCTCATCAATATTGTGTTTATATGGGGTTCGATGGAGTGGAAGGGGAGATGTAACTATTCTTATGGAACTATGGGTTTACCTGGTGGTAATGTCTCCGGCTCCGATGTCTATTTTAGCTTGTTAAACAGGACAGATGACGAACGTGTCATCATACGACTATCGCTGGAAGTGAAGGGAGAGAGAACAGCTGACGAACGTTCGTCTTCAGACAACAACAACGATGGACATAACAATGGAACAAATATAACAGAAACAAACACCACAACAATTATGAGGATCATGTGCGATAACAATTGGATGTTGATCGCCGACACGACACTTCCTCCCGTCGCACTAAGCTAGGGCGAATACCACTGGGGCGGTTGCAGAGTGTGACCGGAGCGCCGGAGAGTTTCGGGGTTTTGACTCTGTTAGTCTCAACGGCGTGTGGTGTCTGCTTCAGAGCGCACTGGAGGTTCATTCTCTTCCGCATCTGGTCGGTGCGGCTCAATTGTACGGGGAAGTCACTTAAGTCTGGCAGCGGATATCTTCGACCGCTGGAAATAGAGTTGCTGCCGTGGTATTCAGTTCATAATCGGCGGCAACCGGGATCACCTCGATTGGAGTGGCTGGGCGATCCATTGCTGGGGAAGCGCACTTGCTAAAGCGCACCCGACGAGGCGTTGGTGGTTTCCTCGTTCCTTCACTGGGTGGCGCACCTGGGCGTTCTATGCCTCGTGGCTTAAGCTGATCGATGTGGCGTTTCGAATAATTGTTGTCAACCGCCACTTCGTAGTGGAGATCTCCTAGGCGACGTCTGACAACACCTGGAAGCCATTTTCTTTGGGAATCATTCTCTGATGACACAGACTGGTTGCCCTATTCGTAGTGATCTATACTTGGCTGAGAACGAAGCTTGGTGACGCTGTTGCAATTGCTGGCTAACATCTTGTGGCTGTAACATATCCAGGTGAGTGTACAGTTCTCTTCCTAAAAATAATTTTGCGGGGGACTGCTTCGTGGTGGCATGAGGCGCTCTTCTATATCGTTCCAGGAACGTGTTAAGGTTTCTTTGCAAGCTGGCTGGCGTCGTACCCATGGGTTTCAATGCACATTTTATCGTCTGTACATACTGCTCAGCTTGCCAGTTAGTGGATGGGTGGTATGGCGCTGTGCATTTGTGAAATCGGACTCCTCGCACTTTCAGGTACGTTGTGAATTCGTCGGCGACAAACTGGGGGCCATTATTGGAGACCACGGTGGTTGGTATTCCGTATCTCGCGAACAGCTAATCCAGTATGTCGATGGTGGCTGTCGCAGTCGCCAACGAAGTTACCTTGACTTCCACCCACTTGCTGTACGTGTCCACGACTATCAGAAGCATTTTTCCCGATACTGGTCCGGCATAATCTACATGGATTCTTTCCCATGGGCCCTTGGGATACTCCCAGTGGTGGGTTCTAAACTGGGCAGGTGCGCTGGAAGTCGTCGCACAATGAGTGCACGTTCTGACAGTGCGTTCGATGTCGGCATCTATACCAGGCCAGTATACAAATGAGCGGGCAAGGCCTTTCATCTTGCCCATCTCTAGATGGCCGATGTGGAGGTCATCTAGGACTGGTTGCCGTAGCGGTGGTGGAATCACTACTCGATGTTCATAGAGTAGACAACCAGCGCTCGTTGTATATCTGTCTTCGGGTGCTTTGAAACCAGAGCGGCTTAGATCCCGGCCTCCAGCTAGCTCCTGGACAATTCGACCCAGTCTTGGATCGCTTCGTGTGGCTTTAGCGATGTCCTCTGGCCGGATGGGTAACTGGCTCATTTGGTGGATCACAAATCCCTCAAATCCATCTTCCTCTTCTACCCTGTTAATTGACGTAATGCAGGAGCAATAGTCGGCGTTTGAATGGCCCTTTGTTGGCTTATATGTGATGGCATAATTAAAATTACTAAGATAGTCTGCGTAATTGGCCATGCGACTAATGCCCTGGGTTGGGAGAGATTTATGGGGATGAAATATTTGTGTCAGTGGCTTGTGGTCTGTGACCAACTCAAATTTCCTCGCGTACAGATAGTTAAAAAATTTTTTAACAGCCCATACGATGGCAAGGGCTTCTTTATCTATCTGGGGATAGGGCCGTTCCGTTTCGGAAAGAGACCAGCTGGCATAGGCTATGGGTCTCTCTTGATCGTTGGCTAGTCTGTGACTTAACACTGCCCCTAATCCGAAGCTACTTGCATCTGTGGCGAGAATGACTGGGAGAGAGGGGTCATATTGGGTGAGGACCTGCGGCGAGATGAGGGTGGTTTTGAGCTCCTCACAGGCCTTTCGTGCTTTGTCGGTCCACACGAATTTGTCGTGGCCCAGCAATTCTCGGAGTGGCTTTGCTTTATGAGAAAGATTAGGAATAAAGGTGCTGTAGTAGGTTGCCTTCCCCAGGAAGAGCTGCAACTCTTCGGAAGACGATGGCATGGGCACTTTTTATATGGCAATGATATGTTCATGTGACTTATGGAGGCTATTCTTATCAATAATATGTCCCAAACAATTTAGTGACGTGGCTGCAAGAACACACTTTTTGCGGTTAAGATGGGATCCGTGGTGGTCCAATCAACGTAAAGGTGGGCGTAACGCTTCCACTAGCTTATCAAACGTCGGGGCAAATACAATGATGTCGTCAAAAAAATTTACCACACTTTCTGCTTCTCGGAACACCTCCCCCATCCGACTTGCCACAACGCTGGTATATTTGCGGCACCATAGACGGCTCTAGTTGGTCTCACCAGTCCATGGGTCGGCGTGTTCAGAGTCAGAACCAACAGGAATTTGGCGTCAATTGGTAAATGGGTGTAAGAATCCGTGATGTCAAGGTGAGCAAACCACCCAGCCCCTCTCATTTTATTAAATATGTCCTCTATTTTTGGAATTGGGTACTCATCTACGATCATTTGTTTGTTGACCGTAGGCTTATAGTTTCCAGTGATTCGCAGCGCACCGTTCTTTTTAACCACAACGTGAGTTGGCGAAGCCCACTCGGAAAAATCGACTCGTTCGTAGAAGCCGGCTTTGATTTTTTCCTCGATTGCGGCAGCATATTGTTCTCGTAGAGCAAGTGGGACATCCCTTGCTCTAGCAAAGACGGGGGTGGCATCTGGCACAAGATGGACTGAAGCTGGTGGCCCTCTCAGCTTCCCTGCTGTGGTTTGAAAGACGTGATCGAATTCTCTCACTACACAGTCCAGCTGGTATTGTTGTCCCTCGGTTAAGAGTCCCTTGCCTGGATTTTCTTGGATGGTTTGAATGGGTGCGAACAATTTGTCAAAATGGATCTCGTGGACAAAATTGGCGATCCATTCGCGACCCATTAATCCCGTAGAATTTCCTTCTACCACATATAGATCCATATTACGGCTGGTGCTGCCAATGGTAACTCGCACTCTTACTTTCCCGAGGCAACGCACCTGGTGACCAGTGTAACTTCGGAATTGATGGTCAGTCTTCTGCAGGCGTATTTGTGGTTTTATTTTATGCAAACGGGTGACACCGACGATACCACAGGGTGCTCCCATGTCGACCTCCATCTGCAGATGATTGCAGTCATTCGTAACGTCTATCAAGTTTGTGTGGGCATCTGCCCGTTTTGGAGACGAAATTTGGTTCAATGACTATACCAGGTCTATTGGAACTGGCATTTCACTGGGTGAGGTACGACGTGTTTGAGCTTTAGTCTTTGTACGATAGGCTCTGGCAATATGTCCAGACATCTGGCAGGAGTAGCAGGTTGCGGTTTTGAAACGACAGGTGTCTGCCCAATGCAGACCACCACACCTGCCACACGGTTGCTTTGGCACAGTTTTGGCTCTGTTGTTGGAATGGCGACTTGTTGCAAAACGATGGCGCTCATTGCTCGCACTAGCTCGTGGAGGCTTCTTCTGTCGACTCCTCCCACGATGGTTAGATTTGGTACTTGGGGTTTCATAACCAAGTTTGTTTGTGGCGTTGGGTGGTGGTTGGCTTACAGCCTTCCCGATGGCCCAGGTGGCTTCCAGACTTTGAGCGATGGCGTATGCTTTGTCAAAATCATCTGGCTGTTTGGCGATGATCTCGTCACATGTCTTGGGGGAGCGAAGACCATGGAGAAATTGCTCTATTAGCATACGGTCTAAAAAGCCACCATATTGGCAGGGTGCTGCACTTTTACGAAGGCAGAGTGCAAATTGGGCCACTGTTTCTTCTGGATGTTGAATGACAGTCCGGAATTTAATACTCTCTACATATTTGTTTCGCGGACGATCGAAATGGCCGATCAATATTGTTTTAAATTCATCGTAGGGAATTGCCTCCGGTTCTTTTGGACTTGCCAGGATCTTAAGTACACAGTTTAGTTCCGCGCCCATGTGCATTCGTGCATAGGCGGCATACTGGGTAGGGGGAATATTCGAGAGCTGCAACGCCCACTCAAACCTCTTGAAATATTCCCCGACAGACGTCTCATCGTCCATTCGGAACGGCGGCATGGTGAATGGAGGAGGCCGTGGCGAGGCTAGATCCGCAGCACGCTCTGCACCAGGAGCAGGGGTCGCCGTTGCCAGCTGAGCTACGGCCGTGTCGGTGGCGACGTGCAGGGCCGAAGTGATCATCTTCGATAGCTCCTGCATTAATTCCGGTGGTACGGCCATCGTGGATTTGTCACTGATATTGGGTAAGTATGTCCTTGTTTAAATGTCTGGTTTTTTTTTAATTGTGGTACTTTAATTGTGAACGGTGTTCTTTTTTTCTTCTCACTCACTCAAGATGGCGATGGGAGCAGCGTTCACTTATGGCGGCGTCGGAGCGTTCCTCGATGGCATTTTAATCAGACGATCCCACTTCTGACACCAATTTTATTGTGTTTATATAGGGTTCGATGGTGTGGAAGGGAAGACGTAACTATTCTTATGGAACTATGGGTTTACCTGGTGGTAATGTCTCCGGCTCCGATGTCTATTTTAGCTTGTTAAACAGGACAGATGACGAGCGTGTCATCATACGACTATTGCTGGAAGTGAAGGGAGAGAGAACAGCTGACGAACGTTCGTCTTCAGACAACAACAACAATGATGGACATAATGGAACAAATATAACAAACAAACACCACAACAATTATGAGGATTGTGTGCGATAACAATTGGATGTTGATCGCCGACACGACAATCAATATGCTTTATCTGGATTTTATCCATGATGCACTTGTTCTACTATAGTAATGGTAGAGATATCGTTGAAGCATGGAAAGCCTATTAAAAGTCATAATATAAAACAAATTGCATTCGAGTCGACTATTCTGCGTCTTTTTTTAATTTATTAATTTCATTTATCTATTTAAAAGAAAACGAAAATAGAAACTAAATATAAATACGAAAACAATGTTTCGAAAACTAAAGCGGGTGTTTCATGGAATAGCTAAGCGATTTACTTCCAGTTAACGTCTATTGGCTGGCGTTAGAAATGACGTCATCCTGTCGTTCAACTTATGTGGCGGCAGCTATAGCGTCAAACATTCTTTATGGATGTTAGGTGGAACTTTATTTTTAAGCATAATATCATTTAAAAAATTGATTGTCTCTGGCATCAGGGTGCTCGGAAATAATGAAATTATATCAAAAGATAACCAGAATTTCCCCATCTTTAACTTTTCTGTGTTGTAACTTATTGACTAGATCTACGCTATTTTTAATAGAGCTGTCGAAATCGGAAAGTTTTAGAATTTTTAAAAAATTCGCTAAAAATTTTGAAATGCGATAGGTCGGTGAGTTTATGTTCGGGTGTAACCTGTTCCCAAGTTTGTGTATTTTAGGTAAACCATTTAACCTGCGTAAGGTAGGTTGCTGATAAGTGAGGATACTAAATCGGGGGGGGACAAAATTAGGACTAGTCTTTAGGGCTTCTTTACGTCTGATCAAACATGGTAGTGGATTCTTATTAATTAATTCGAAGGGCCCTTCGGATACAAGAGCCTCTATACTCTACTGTAGTAATCATCTTTTTTAAGAATGACAGTGCTGTTTCCCTTGTCGCTTTTAAGAAGAAGAAAAAATTTTTTTTAAATAAATAAATAAAAACAAAAACAAAACAAAACAGTTTTTCATATTAAGAGTTTTAATGATAGCAAAATACTTTGTCATTATCGGCTGTCATAATTTTTCCAATTTTGGTCCAAAATGTGGGTGGGAGCATTGTTCTCTGATGGCTTTTTTGCGTGATTCAGATAGATGCCTAATGCCACCTTCTAAATGATCTAAAGCTAAGTTTCCATGCATGCATTTTTGACGCAGTTATAACTGAGTCTCGACGCGGAAAGCAAATGTGCATCTGGACGCACATTGCAACAGCTCTTGACGCATTTAATTCGAACGCAAGTATCAGTTTCCATGCATGCATGAAGTCTACGCAGAAAGTTCAACTGCGCATGCGTCATGAGTTTATGTTTTGCAATTTTTCTCGTTAGAGAGAGAAGCTTCTCTCTAACCATTATGCCACCACCTTGGTGTTTTTCGGATTTCTTAAAATATCATTATTAATTTCTGGTGTCCGAGCACAGATTCCATCAAATGAAGAAAAGGAATTGATGGAAGGATTCCTCTGCTTTCTTACCGTAGCATGTACAGCATTATCTGTACATGCAAACCTAAATAAAAGAAAACATCGGTACTGGGTTCTAATAAAAATATTTTTATATCTAAATTTCAATTCATTTGTTTTTTCCAATATATCTTTACACTTTTAATTCATCTTTACACAAATGTAAATAGTACAGTGGAAATATTGGCAATTTCATTTATTTTATTTTCACGTCATTTCGATAATTCTTTGGTCATTTTATATCGTTATTGTCTTTTATGTTTACATTGTTTTCATTTCATTTTAAATAAAATAGCTGATTACAACATTATTTTAAAAGGTACACTCTTGAAAATTTATATTTTGTAATAGTGTATCTAGGAAATACACGCGACCTTTCGCGTTCGTTTAGAGGGCGCGCCCGCTGGAAGGTTAACAAAGCAAGTGCGCTTGCGCAAAACAATCATGTGATCTAGTAAGATTTGAGATGCATTTACAAGTGCGTCAAGAAGTAGAAAGCCTATCTACTTCACTTTTCTGCATCCAGACGCATGAACTCCAGACGCACATCAACCAAGATTCGGAGAAGCAGATATCTGTTTCCATGATACGTGCGTCAAGACGCACCAATTTATGCATCTAGACGCAGAGACGCAGTTAAAAACGCATGTATGGAAACTAAGCTTAACTCTTGAATATCATTCTGTTTGTTACTAAAAGCAAACTTTAAACCTTTAGAAAGAAATTCCATTTCAGAATTGCTAAATTCTGTCTGTTTGATTAATAATATTTTGAACGTCTTTCTCTTAATGAAGAACTGCTACAGCAAATGCACTGTCACAGATCTACTCAGGAAAAGACTGTTCAAAAAATTCATTCATGATATCACCACCATGGATAGAAAAAAAAAAAAAAAAAAAAAAAGAACAAAGGAAGAACCATCTCAATACCGTTTAATAAGCACCTAATCAGGTCTCAGCAGTGTTAGTGTCTTTTGATCTTTCCAGTTCTTTTAGTAATCCAAACCAAGTTAAGGACATTTACCACAACTGAAACGACAAAATACTGCCACTCCTCAAGTCAGGAATCTAAGAAATTAAGTGTGTTCAATGCCCTATGGTTTATAAAGGGCAGACTTTTTGTAACATTGAAACCAGATTTAAGGAGCATTTAGCATATAGAAGTATGGAAGAAGCAACCAGTCCTCCGTAGCAAAACCTTCAGTCGACAGGCCACGATATTCCAATCAACAATGTACATCTAATAAAATCAATAAATAAAATACACCTGCTGGATGCTTGCTTTTGAAAGCATTGCTATCCAACAATCTGATAAAAAATCAATACTTAGATACAGGTCTGATTAGTGACTCTCCTCTTATTCAATAGTTGAGCCAAGTAACCAATCAGCAAAACTGATTTTTCAGGTTTTCCTTTATTGGTTGTTGTTCCTTGTATATACTTGGCTGTTTCTAGACACAGGCAGTTCTCTCAGTTTCCTTGAGGTGCTCCTGGGCTGCTGAATGATGGAAGCAATTACTCCCGAAAAGTACTTCCAGAATCAGGTTGTGTATTTTCAATTTACACTGACTGGAAGAAAGTAATTGGACACCTCGCACAGGGCGTTTATTTGCTTTTATTGATAACAGCTAATATCCTGTTGGCCCCCCCTCTGGCTGCAATCACGGCGGCCACTCCGGCGCATGTTTTCCACAAGAGTACATACGACCCTCACAGGAATCTTCCACCAAATGTCCTGTACAGCCGTCCACAGTTCCGGTAGTGTTTTGGGAGTGGGCTACTATCCCTCAACCGACGCTCGACTTCATCCCACAGATGTTCGATGGATTCAGGTCAGGGCTCTAGGCTGGCCACTGCATGCGTTCAACATTATTATTGGCATACCATTGCAGGGTATGAGCTGCAACATGTGGCCTGGCATTGTCATCTTGGTACAGGCATGGCTCTAGACTGTAGGCATGCCAAAGGGTTGGGAGAACAGAATTGTCCAGGATGGTAGTGTAGTCCGTAGCCCTCATGGTGCCTTCCACCTTCACTACCAGGCCTACGCCATACCATGAAAAACAGCCCCACACCATAATTCTTCCTCCGCCGAACTTCACTGTTGGGATGACACACTCAGGAAGGAGCAGTTCTCCAGGTAAACGCCACATCCAAACTCTGCCATCCGATCGAAACAATGTGAAGCGGAATTCATCGCTCCAGAGAACATGTTTCCAGTCCTCAACGGTCCAATCTTTGCGTTCTCTGTCCCATTGCAGTCTGTTTGTTTTGTTCGCCGGTGTGACTAGCGGCTTGTGGGCTACTGTTCTGCCGTGATAGCCCAGCATGTGGGCCTCCTTTCGGAAGGTCTTGGTGGATAAGTGACATCCAGATGCCTGCTG
Source organism: Rhysida immarginata (assembly GCA_023313115.1). Lineage (NCBI taxonomy): Eukaryota > Metazoa > Arthropoda > Chilopoda > Scolopendromorpha > Scolopendridae > Rhysida > Rhysida immarginata. The sequence continues at coordinate 13,708 of JAHWFO010108769.1, forward strand.
GAATTCCCCGGCGATGGTGGTCATTGTCAAACGTCGGTTCTTCCGTATCTCCCACTGCAGCACCCGACGGTCCCTGTCGGTCAATGCGGGTGGACGACCAGGCCTTGGTGCATTCGTACAATGTCCATTGGTCCTGTACTTCTTCAGCACATACGCCACTGTTGATTTCGGGTGGTTCCGGCTGCTGGCAATCTCTAATAAGGATGCGCCTTGGAACGACATTCCAACCAGGACACCTTTTTCGAACTCTGTCAGCTCCGCCTGTCATGTCTCCGCATGTCTACGAATACAATGTTTATACTACAACTCTTGTTCGTGATCATTTTACACATGTTTAGGGTGAATCGCATTCAGGATTTACAGACAAATCTTAAGATCAAGGTTACAATTTTTACCACCAGATAGAGATAGTGGAGCTTTTAGCGAAAAGCACTTTACTGCCAACCCAAACTTCTGATAATCAAAAATAACAGTTTCGATTCATGCATGACTGCACAATTAATTCTTATAACTATAAAATATTCAGCGAAAAGACATTTTTCTGCCATTACGGCTTTTCATGAGAGAAGAGGAATGATACAATGAGCATGCGTGCCAATGTCTTGCTAGATAACCAGGGAGCAAAACGCCCGTAATCCGCGTTAGGCATTTTGCAACATGGGAAACGCTTCATGCAGGAAGGTCAGCTTTTAGCAACACGACACACAACGTAACTAGCATGGAGTTTTTGCATATACAGTAGAACCTCGTTTTTACGAATTTCAGGGGACCAATAATATTTATTCGTAAAATCCGAACTTCGTATAAAACAACCCCCCCCCCCC
>JAHWFO010108771.1:0-17135 GCA_023313115.1 Rhysida immarginata
TGGAGGTATCATTAAAGGTGAGAACTCAATATCCTAACTCATTGTTGCATCGTAGAAGAAACGTCACACTGTTGCCGTGACCAAATGCATTCTGGGTAATTTTAAGTGGGTTCATTTAACTCTCTTGTAATACATATTCTCTTCATCAAAATGCCACTGCCAGAATCGGCCCCAACTTCAAATAATGGTGTAGAAGAAGTTCCACTGTTGTCAGGTTATGCCAGTGTTGTACCCTTCTCGGGGGAGGAAGGCAGTCTTACTGCCAGTGATTTTTTACTTGCACTTAACCAGATGGGGGATTTGGCCCGATGGACAGATCCAGTGAAAACCATGGTGGTGAAATCGAAGTTGAAGGGCATGGCAATGCGCAGAGCCGTCGAATATGAGTTATACTGTCTGGATGACTTCACAGTTTTCTCTGAGCGCTTGAAAAATTTGTTTAAACATGACAAGGATAATAATGAGTTGGAGCGTGAATTCATTAATGCGTGTCAACTAGCTAAAGAGTCTGTAAATGATTTCTCAAACCGTATAGGCATGTTGTTTGATAAGTTGTGCGCTATAGGGAAAGCACGTCGAACAGAACGAGAGTCCACATTGCTTACATGATTCCAACAAGGCCTATTGTCTGGTCACAGGCGAATCCTTCTATTTATGGATCCTCCCACGTTTCAAAAGGCGTTGGAAAAGGACTCTCGGAGAAGATTGATGTCAACGCTTTTCAGGCCTCCATTGTAGATGCATCCAGTGGATTCTCTAAACATGTAAATGCGATTGAAACAAAACTGGATAATAGACAAATACCACTGGAAGATGAGTTGCATGAGGAATGACGATTGGGAAGGGAACGAGATCATGAAGTTAAGGATCTTTAAGCCATGCTTTGCTAGTTGCAAGCAGATTTCTGTAAGCTACTAGACAATAAAACTATTACTGTTCCAGATAAATCAGTCAATAACAAGTGCTTCGAATGTAATGCCCTAGGCCATTTTGCACGGGACTGCCCCCAGTGGAAAAGTCGTAAAGCTCGGGGACAGTCTCTCAAAAATTCCCAAACTTGTGCAGAACTACGCAATGTTAATGCCGTCGAAGTTGAAAAAGGCGACCAATCCTTTATTTTAGATGGGACAATTAGAGGTCGGGTCATCAAATATCTCATTGACACCAGAGCCCAGGCATCATTTATTGATTTTAAATTATGTCAACATCTGCCTGACATCGAATTTGAACCAACCCACATGTGGGTGAAAGGCATTCACGGGGATACCCAACCTATACGCCTCCAAAAAAGACTAACGGTAAAGTTTAGATTGGAACTTTGCAAAGAACATCCTTTTCTTATTATGGATATGGCTAACCACCCATATCAGGGCATTTTGGGCTCTGATGCTATTCATAAACTGCAACTGCACATATCAAAGCCATAGTACTTAATGTCTAATGGGTGCACTTAAAATCTTAAGTGACTCATTAGAGTGGGTGGAGGGCTGTGTGACATATGTAATATGTAACACGAATGCAAATACAAATACTTTTTATTTGAATTCTTTATAAGCCAACTTTGTGATCAACTCTTTTTAATTACATTCTATTAATGATAATTTTTATTCAACCTTATACTTTTCCCTTGCTTACATCTTGAATCTATTTAGTCTCTTATTTAGGCCTATCTTTCATTGCTCCGACCCGCCAAGTTTCAGAGCGTCACTTGTTTTGTGTGCAAAAAGGAGAGAAACGAAAGTTCAGAAAGCGTGTTGCTAGGCAACAACGAAAATTTATAGCATTGCCTGCTTTGATATTTAAAACGAAAGTTTCTCACAGGCGAACTTTTCTCATCCTTGGTGAGGTGGAGAGCAATGATTGGTCAGTTTAAAGTTTTCCTGTGCAGCGATCATTGTTTATAAAAGGGGAAAAAGCGGAACTCTCGCGGGGGCTTGCTATGTGTGCCCATTGTTCTCTCTTGCACGTGTGCACTCAAAGGTGGGAGGTCTCAAATAACTGAGTCCTGTCATTTCGTTTTATATGTCAAATGTGTTTTCTCAATGATGTATTCAATACATAATTTCATGATTGAGACATCAGTCCTCTCAGATGAACAATTGTGAAGATAAAATACGTTGCCATGGATGGTTCACTGAAGGATACTCATGCGGGAACTGTTGCCATGAATGGCGGAATCAAAACTAAAGTACAGGAGCTTTAGTGACATCAAAGCTCAACAAAAGGCAGGTCAACCAGGCTCATAGAAACATTATCAGACGTAACTGAAGGCTTTCAACCAGGTGACAGAAATCTGTGACATGACCCAAGGATCAACCAGGTCTCTTGCGAGTGATTAATCGAAGAAGGAGAAAGCGAGTTGTGAATCCACAAGGTAACAGTGGCGGCAGCCATGGGGTGAAGGATCAGCATCGGCCAAGCTCTACAGGGGAGGAAACAAGCTGAATCGACGCCTTGAGCAACGTCACATCAAAGGAGCACATACAACGATTCATGGAACGGGCCCCAACGATTATCATCATACACTATAAGATCAAAAATATCCGGACACCCCTCACAGATCATCGATTAGCCCAATGTCACATGATAATGACTTGCACATCATTTAAATAGCTTCCCACACCTTCAGACACAACTCTGCTTGGCCAAAAACAAATTAGTTGTCTCCCTATTTCTCGATTATTCTAAAGCATTCGACTCAATCCCTCATGACCTCCTTCTACACAAATTATCCCAACATTTCAACATACGTGGCCCTCCTCTTGACTGGCTTTCAAGCTTTCTATCAAATAGACAATACACCCTCCACCTTCATAATAAATCCTCCTCCACAATCACCCGAAATATTGGAGTCCCCCAAGGTTCCATCTTATCACCGCTTTTATTTAATATTTTTATAAATGATCTTTCCTCCATACTTTCTCCCTTATCTTTAATATTGTATGCAGATGATGCCACAATATCCTATGCCGACGCCTCACTTCTTACAATAAAGGATACCTTTAACTCAATCCTAGACAAACTTCTTTTCTGGAACACTATCAATCATCAATCCCTCAACCTTAGCAAAACCACTTACGTCATCTTCCATCAACGCAATAAAAAATTTGACACGAACGAATTTTCGCTACATTACAACTCACAATTGATTACCCCATCCAAATCCTTTAAATACCTAGGCATTCACTTAACTCATAACCTCTCCTGGGATACCCACATCAATTCTTTAGCTTCAATACTTAATCAGCGTTTAGGGCTTTTCTCCCGTCTCCACTTCTTTCCCCCAAAAATCCTCTTGCTATTATATAACACTCTAATCCACTCCTCACTAACTTATGGCCTTCAATTTTGGGGTTCGACCACTAACCATAATCTTCTACGCTTATTCAGACTTCAAAAATGGTTCGTACGAATTCTATTAAAACTACGCAAACCAGCCCCTGTCTCTCATCTTTTTACCACAGTAGGTATCACACCCATTCAACAACTCTACTTTATAAACCTTGCAATCTTTATATACAAGATACTCAACAATTACATTTTAATCTCCCTCCCTCAACCCTTATTTACGATCAATAGCGCGCCTCCTTACAACACTCGACACTCAGCCTCCTTGCAAATAGCTCGTATAAAGCATAATTACGAACTCAAAAGCATCTCTGTCTCAGGTAATAGACTCTGGTCTTCTATACCACCAGATCTCCGAATGTCCCCGAATATTGTAACCTTTAAAAATCGTATTAAGAATTATTTCTTAACACACACGCCTATATAACTTTTCCTTTCTCCTTCCCGCCTCACCCCCTCAATATAATTTATATTACATTATAATTTATTACACCACTGTTATACAATGTCTCTTGTTCCCCATCCAGGGACCTACCCCGTCGGCCTACGGCCATACTGGCCCTGGATGGACGATTGTAATGTTTTTATTAATAAATAAATAAATAAATAAATAAATAAATGGGTCGTTCGGCAGAGCTCAGTGAGTTCCAACGTGGAACCATCGTTGGATGTCACCTATGCGGCAAGTCCGTGCGTGACATTTCCAGCCTTCTTCAGATACCCAAGTCAACAGTAGGCGATGTCATTATGAAATGGAAGACCCTGGGATCAACAACAGTTCAACAACGAACCGGTAGACCCAAGAAACTAACGGACAGAGACCGTCGAGTGCTTCGTCGTGTCACCCGCAGCAACCGGAAGTCCTCGGCGGAAAAAATTGCCACAGAGTTTCGAAACGCCTCTGAAAATGATGCCAGTACCATGACAATTCGTCGGGAACTGCATACGATGGGATTCCATGACCGTGCTGCTGCTCAGAAGCCCTACATCAGCAGGGTCAACGCCAAGCGACGTCTGGAGTGGTGCAAAGCCCACAGAAACTGGACAATGGACCAATGGAAACGTGTAATGTGGACAGACGAATCTCGCTACACGCTCTGGCAATCCGATGGACGAGTTTGGGTTTGGCGCATACCTGGAGAACGCTTCTTACTTGAGTGCACAGAGCCCACAGTCAAGTTCGGAGGAGGAGGAGTCATGGTGTGGGGCTCATTTTCATGGTACGGACTGGGCCAGCTCGTTCCTGTGCAAGGAATCATGAACTCCAACCGTTATCTGAATGTTTTGGACAACTGTGCACTTTCAACGTTGTGGCAATTTTTCGGAAACGGGCTATTTCTCTACCAACACGACAATGCTCCGTGCCACAAAGCGAGGCGTGTACAGCAGTGGTTTGCGGACTCAGGGGTCGAAGAAAAGGGTTGGCCGGCACAAAGTCCCGACCTCAATCCTATAGAGAGTCTGTGGGATAAAATGGAAAGACGCTTGCGGGCCAGATCACATCGGCCAACTTCTGTACCTAAACTGATTCTCGCTCTTCGGGAGGAATGGAGGAACATTCCGGAAAGTACCTACCAATATTTAGTGGAAAGTCTTCCCCGAAGGGTGGAAGCTGTGATTCGGGCAAAGGGATGTGCAACGCCCTATTGATTTCCATGAAATCGTGGCTAGAGCGCAAACGTGCATGTGTCCGGATATTTGTGATCATATAGTGTAGGTGAAAACGTTCATCAGGTTCTTCAACATACTGTCTTGGTGCGTGACAGTTGAACATACAGATAAGTGACAAGTAAATTTATGTTTCGTGTAAAACTAAAATGAGATCATTTCAATTTAAAATAGAGAGACTGCGTAAAACTTTGATTGAACAGTTTTATTTGCGTGTGTAATCTTAAGTCTGGGAAAGCTTCTTATTTAGTATAGTTCATTATTATAAAGTTTGAGTCCTTGCACTCTAATATTTAAGCTATACAGGGTGTTTCAAAATTATGTACAATAAATTTAGTGACATATTCTTCAGGTCAAAAGAAGACGAAAATGTTCTATAGCACTTTGTCTGGAAACGATTTATTTACGCGATACAGCCAACTAAACCTGTGGCTCCAAATTACAGGAATTGTTCAAAGTGCCCGCCACCAGCTCGCACGCACGCTTCGGCTCGTTGCATGAGCGACCGTCTGATGTCAAGAAAGAATTCGTCGCCAGCATTACGATGCATTTTCAATTCGTTGTCGCAGATCCATAATGTCAGGAACTTCTGTGCTGTAGACGATCGTTTTCACATGACCCCACAGAAAAAAGTCCAAGGGATTAAGGTCGGGTGATCTTGCAGGCTAGGCTACCGGTCCACCTCGACCTATCCACCGGTTCGTGTATGCAGCATTAAGGTGTGCTCGCACAACATGGCTGAAATGTGCTGGAGTGCCATCATGCATGAACCACATGTTAGATCTTATCAAAAGAGGAACATCTTCCAGTAATTCTGGCAATGCATTCTGCAGAAACAAAAGATACGTTCGCCCAGTCAATCGTGGTGGCAACATATAAGGGCCAATTAAGTTATTTCCAATGATTCCACACCAAATGTTCACGGAGAAACGCTCTTGATGGGCTCGAGCTCTGGTAACATGTGGGTTAGCATCTGCCCAATGGTGCTGGTTGTGAGAATTTACGATTCCTGTCCGGGTGAAGGTTGCTTCGTCCGTGAAAAGTATCTGGCTGAGACAACTAGGGTCTGCAGCATGACGATGTTGTATCCATTGGCAAAATCGTTGTCGGTGTGGATAGTCCGTTGGGTTCCGTGCCTGAACCAGTTGCAGGTGGTATGGATGCAAAAGCTGACGATGAAGAATGCGCCAAACAGATGAGTGCGGAATGTGTACCATGGAAGAAATACGACAAGTGCTTGTCTGTGGTTCATCATGTATGATGTCAATTATCACATCCTCCTCATCCGGAGAATGTGCTACAGGCCGCCCTTGTCCTGTTTGACGGCCAAAGGAACCACGCTCCCTCAAATGTCTGTCGACAGATACAAATGTTTGGTTATTTGGCAAACGTCTATTCGGAAAGCGTTCTTCGTAGAGTCTTCTTGCTTCCACAGCATTTCCGTCCGCAAGATCATATATTAGGTGCATGTCAGTGTATTCTGCACTGGAATACGTGTACATGACTTTTTTTACGTAAATCGTAATGCGTATGTCAAAGCACACAAACGTTCTGAAATTGATATTCCTAGTGGATGTACAGTAGTGAAACTACAGTAATGGAAACAACCGTACACAACTAATGGAACAACCCTAAAGTAGGTTTAAATGGAACAAACCACTCAACCTAGTGTTGGGTCAAAACGCTGGAACTGCTAAAATATCGTCCGCTAACTACCGTGCTTCCCTACTGTATGATATTGGATTACTCGCAAACAAATCGTTTCCAGACAAAGTGCTATAGAACATTTTCGTCTTCTTTTGACCTGAAGAATATGTCACTAAATTTATTGTACATAATTTTGAAACACCCTGTATACATATCATTCTCATATAGTTATCAATTTAATACTCTGAATTTACAAATTTGAATCTGCAATTAAATAAAGTATTACATTTAGTTTATTTTAGTGGAATGTTCATTTCCTTCCTACACAATTAACTATAGTACTTAAAATATGAAAGATTGTTTTAGGGTTGATCATAAAGGGACCTCAGTATTGAATTAAAGTCTTAGTTTGATAAGGAGATGTATAAGAATTAATATTGAAAAGTTTATTGCGGGCACAACACACAAAAAAGAAATCTTTAAGTCTAATACAAAGAAAGGAGAAATATATTTGCTCATTACCTGGGTGGGAAGATTATTGTAATCTAGTTCCAGGGAATGGAAGTTTAATATAGAAGGGTATATTTAACCAAGCATCTGTTGCATAGGAATCATGTAACTGCTGATAGATCTGATTTTCAATGATTGTTCTCTGCTATTGTGGAGTGAGTTTTGGAGGTATCATTAAAGGTGAGAACTCAATATCCTAACTCATTGTTGCATAGTAGAAGCAACATCATAATACAATAACGACAGTGTTATTCATCGTAGTGTGGAGTGTTCCTGTTCAAAATTTTCGAGCTTGCAATTTACTTCACTAGTCTTGTGCTGTATCAGCAGTGAAGTGTGTTAGTGTAGCAAGCTGCTTTTATTATAGGGAGTGAAAGAGATTTCACCCTTCCTTTGATCAGAGATTTCACTTTCTCTGTGATCTTTATTCCTCTTAGCAGAATACGAAGTGATTTAGTGCTATGATAGTGAAGTGTTCTTCGGGAGAAGTCAAGTTCCGACAAAACTACCATCTGCGTAGCTAGGCATCGAGTTGGCAGCTACTGACCTCTCCTTCTGCCCTAATATCATATATTACCCAACCTTTCTGTGTGTATCGACTTAGGTTCTTTAATTCACATTGCGATCCGTGGGTCAATCGCCAGCAGCCATATTCTCACCTCGGATTTGCAACTTACGTCTACTTTCGTCTCATCATGGAGCCCAGCTATATTGCTTCCTAATTCAAGAATTTTGCGACATTATCCCGGACATTGACTCGTTAACAATTAGATGCTTTCTATTATTATTAAATGTGACATTACTTATTTCCACTGCGTGTAATACTTTATGCTAAATAAATTCATTTATTTATCCTCTTTAAACTATCGATCCTGTTATGTACTCACTGACACATGACAGATCGGATCGTTTTGGTTGCAGACGAGGTTGCGCCATATTTGGAGGTGGTATTCGACAGTAGGAGTCTGGGTAGTGATAATTTTGTCCACCCAACCCCCCCCCCCTATTTCAAGCATCTCTTTTGCGGACTTTGGACTTTTCCTTCTTAATTCTTACCTTCGGTCATAAGAAAAAGTGATCAGATCGTTTATCATGGCAGAGGCGCGGACACCCATACATGAATTGACAGATGTACTGAGACAGGCGGTAAATAATTTTAACAATCCACAGGGGAGTAAGATGCTGCCACAGGCCCAACAGGCAGTAAATAATTTACAGTTCCCAACTTTCTCTGGAGAGAGCGGAGAAGACCCGGAATTAATTCTGAACAACTTCGTGACGACGGCATGGCACAAGATGATCAGAGAGGAAGAATATATACGCTTTGTTCACGGACATCTTAAAGGAGCAGCTCGGGAGTGGTATTCAAGCTTGCCTCAAAGCCATTACTTTACGTGGCTGCAATTTAAAGAAGCCTTCACCAGAGCTTTCACCTGTGGGCAAACTCAACTGTCTTGTCGCACTGATCTCCAGAAATTGAAATTGAAGCATAATGATGTAATACCATATGTCACGAAGTTTCAAAAGTTGATCAATGAACTCACTGGCTCGTCGGATTCTGAAAAACTTTATTTTCTGATCCAAGGGCTACCGAAGGAGACTAGCGCCGAAAATAAAACTATGCAATTGTACGTCAGTAGAACAAGGCATCCTATACTTAGAAAAATGGTTTAAGGCCCACAATCTTAGCAGTACGACGGATGAGCCAGAACCTATGCAGCTAGGGGCCATCCAAAAGTCTACCTTCAGAGGATCCAAGGATAAACCACGGCAGGAAGTAACCTGTTACAATTGTGGCGACAAAGGACACTTTAATAGAGATTGTAGACACAAGTGGAAGGAAAAGAAACCTCCTGCATGTCCACTGAATGTCATCTATAAAAGTAAGGAGAGACAATTGTTTATTGTCCAAATCAAAATAGCTAATCGAACCTACAAAGCATTAATCGATATGGGTACATTGGAAAACTACATTAGTGTCCGATTGACCAGACACTATGGTTAAAACTTAAGAAGCACTTCGACGAAAATGGTCATCTACGCTGACGGAAAGAGGCAAGGGGTCTCGCTCTTGGCACCCCAAGTACCCATTACAAATGGCAAGTACAAGGACAAAGTTAATTTAAACGTGCTGCCGCTGCAAAATTTTGACGTCATATTCGGAGTTCAATGGAGGGACCGCAACGAGGTCATCTTTAAGTGGAAGGCAAGACGTGAAGTTCATCTTGGAGGAAAAACTCTCTGGCTTCCGCAGTGAGAAGAGGAGGCATCCAACCTCTTAATATCAGCGTAAGAACTTAATCAGCTCATAGCCACCGAGGGCCACAACGGTACGTTTTACTTATTAATGAAGGAAAAATCTGAAGATTGTATGGAAATAGGCCCCTCTTCATGTCAACATATCATTTCAGAATTCCAAGTTCTGTTTCGAGAGGAATTGCCACCAGGATTACCACTGAAAAGGGGAACACAGCACCACATCGAGCTTGAGCAAGCTGCGACGCCATTCAATTCAAAATTGTACCCACTTTCCAAAGACGAGGAGGACGAGTTGCAACGCACCGTCGCCGACTTGAAAGGTTGGGGTTAATTATTCCTTCCTCTTCCTGTTATGCGTCTCCAGTGCTGTTTGTCAAAAAAAAAGATGGATCATTAAGGATGTGTGTCGACTACAGAAAATTAAATCATATGTCGAAGGACAAACATTATTCCATCCCTCGCGTAGATTCATTAATTGACCGATTGTGTGGAGCCAACTTCTTCACTAAACTAGACATATTGCAGGTGTACCACCAGATCCGTCTTGACAAAAGTATCAGCTATTTATCGGCATTTAAGACACAATTTGGCCTCTTTGAGTACCTCATACTGCCATTTGGCATGTAGGGGGCGGCATCCACCTTCGCCAAGGCCATGGACGAAATACTGTGAGATCTAGTTAAAAAAGGAGTCATATTTTATTTCAAAGATGTGTTAATTTATGCCAACTCCATTGATATCCTCAACCGTATTACCAGACGGGTACTACAGCGCCTGAGGAACAACTGCTTTTACTTATGCAAAAGTAAATGCCAGTTCAGAATGCAAACCATACAATGCCTCAGATTTAACATCAGTAGGCAGGGCCGTGCCTGCGAAGATAGCATTACTAGGGCGACAAAAGGGTGGCCGACTCCGTCAAGCACAACTCAACTGAGAGCGTTTCTTGGAACAGCCCAATTCTACAGGGAATTCTTACCAAACTACACAATCATCACAGCACCACTGTTTCAATTGTTACGCAAGAATGAACCTTTCGTTTGGACGACACCTCAACAAGATGCCTTCCAGAAGCTTAAGGTGTTTATCAAGCCACCCATTTTAAAAATTTTCAATCCTGCCAAACCCCTTCATGTAAAGTGTGATGCATCGGCGGTAGCCATTGGGGTTGTGGCCACGCAGCAGTACGGATCTAGGCTATTCCCAGTGGCCGAAGAGTCCCGTCGATTCAGGCCACACAAAGAGCAATTGTCAGCATATAATAAAGAGCTTCTGGCCATTGCTCATGCAGCTAGAATTTAGAGGCATTATATGTATCAAACGGCCACCATAATTTACACCGACAACCAGTCAGCCACCAAATTATTGACCCAGCCCAAGTTATCTGCGCTTCAAGCCTCGATATTTCAATACCTGCTGGATTTTAATATAATTCTGAAACATATAAAGGTGGGAAATAATTTTATCGCCGATGCCCTCTCCAGGATGGCCTGGAGCAACAGTCAGCAGCTTAGTCGGTTGTCTGAAGAGGGGGTGAGCATGTCAAGTGTCAAACGACGCCGTCCGAGAATTGTAACGCGCTCAGATCTCCGTAACGAAGATCTTAAGCAAAAGTCATTGGACGACAATCTGAGAACTCATCGAACGAGATCGAGATTGGTGGACAGGCACTGACGTCACGAGGGAGTCAACAGGGGTGACGAGTGAGAGCGGACGGAAAAGAGAAGGAAGAGAGATTTTGGCTCATCGATGAATGGCAATGAAAGCCGAGGAGCTCCGCGAAAACGACAGTATGGCCGGCAGAGGCCTGCCACAACAATAAAGCAGCAAGAGAGGCGTGAGGCGAGTTCCCACTACGAACAGGCGACGAGCGCTGAAGCCGAGTCGAAATGCCAAGAGAGAAGAAGCTTTCCCCTATGGCGACGCTTCGTGGGATAGACTCCAGCTAATCATCATTGCTGTTGCCGTTCGTAATAGTTTCTTTGCCTTGTACATAGCTGACAGCGTCCATGAAAGCAGCGGCGTGAGAAATTGCGATGACGAGCCAACGAGTCGACTTCCCCGTCAGGTACATTTCATGGTTTTAAGGCAATTAACGGTCTTCGTTTGTGACGTGCGAGTGGACGTTTATTCTCTTTTTGAAGCAATATTTCCAGAGATTGCTGGAGGTGACAGTTGCTAGTGCTTGGGTTGGAGTTTTCCCATTCTCACTCGAGCAATATTATGAGTAACAAACAGGGGGAATTCTCCGCCTATTCGCTAGCTTCTCTATGAGTCGCTCACTCCAACGCCACAACTGAATCGATTAAAGGGGCGGCCGTTTATTATCGGACTTGCTATTTTCCTAAGCTTCGCTTTTCTTTTCCTGACGGCAGTATCTGAGATGGACTCTAATATTCCTCATGTAAATTTAATCTACGTTTTCTACGGTATTCCCTCTTAAGCCAAGAGGAGCAACGAGCGACATATATTTCGAATGTTTGTTTCCCGTTGTAAAGAAATAATCTTCCTTGTGCTTGAGGAAACTTACCCACCGGCGAGGTGAGACCTGCTGGCAATGAGCTGCATCCGAAGTGAATGCAACTCGTGTTGTTTTTTATTTGTGCTACAGATTTAGTGTTCTCGTACTAGTGCTTCGATTAATGTGTTGCTGTCTTATACAATAACGACAGTGTTATTCATCTATCGTGTGGAGAGTTATTGTGCAAAATTTTCGAGCTTGCAATTTACCTCACTAGTCTTGTGCCCTATCACCAGTGAAGTTATGTGTTAGTGCAGCAAGCTGCTTTTATTATAGGGAGTGGAAGAGATTTCGCCCTTCCTACTTTTTTTGTGATCTTTTTTCCTCTTATCGGAATACAAAGTGATTTTAGTACTACGATAGTGCAGTGTTCTTCGGGAAAAATCAAGTTCCGACCAAACTACCGTCTGCATACCTAGGCATCGAGTTGGCAGCTGCTGACCTCTCCTCCTGCCCTATTGTATATTACTCAACCTTTCTGCGTCTATCGACGTAGGTTCTTTAATTCACGTTGCGACCCATGGGTCAAATCGCCATCGGCCATATTCTCACTCCAGATTTGCAACTTACCTCTACTTCTGTCTCATCGTGGAACTCAGCGATATTGCTTCCTAATTCAAGAAGTTTGCGACGTTATCCCGGACATTCACTCTTTTGACAATTAGATGCTTTCTATTATCATTAAACGCGATATTACTTATTTCCACTGCGTGTAATACTTTATGCTAAATAAATTCATTTATTTATCCTCTTTAAACTATCGATCCCGTTCTGCACAGCCAGCCAGGTGGCCGAGAGGGCTAGGGGGGTAGGCTTTCTAGTTCTTGAGTCCACTTGGTCGTGTTTGTCCCAGGCTGCATACCAATATATCTTGTGTAAAAGGCACAAAATGACCTTAGTAGTCGACGCCAAAAATTCTAATAAACCAACCAACCAACCGTTCTGTATACACTGAAACATGACAATAACACTAGTTTGGGTGAGGTTTGGGAAACTAGTTTTCCTAGGTGAGGTGATGACGTAAAAATGACGTTTCTCCTCACTGCTTCGATCGGCCTCGAAGTCGTTGCTTTTCATATGATCTGTTATAAGAGCTCGGTCGTTATACTATCGCTTTCTTTTATGCTTCTCACTGCCTCGATCAGCCTCCATCTCACAATGGGAGGTCCAGATTTCCGTTCCACCGATTTTGATCAGCTTTAATATCCCGGGGGGGCCCCCCCATCAAAAAGTAACTTGTGTGAACACTCCTTTGTTTTTAAGAAAATCGAGTCAAAGGTTTTGATTTACACTTCCTTCAAATGACGCGGTGCCTTAATGGTTAAAGTGCTTGCCTGAAAAAGCGAATGGTGCGAGTTCGACTCTCGCTTACGTCAATTTTTTTTCAATAAATAAATTAAAATTAAAATTAAAACATTACTATATAGTATGGCGGAATGGTACACTCACACAGGGCTACCACGAGATAATGATACGGATTCAAGAAAGAAAATTGTATTTGTCAATAAAAGGAACCTGTTTGTGTCGTTTACGTTGTGTTTGGGGCGACGAAATGAATGCTTCTGCCATTTCTTCATTTTTCAAAAAAAGATAATTAATTTCTCTAAAAAGGCTTAGCCCATTTCCATAAAAAATGCGTCAATGCATAGTTTAAGAACCCCTCTAAGTGTCAATACCTTAAAAAAATATTTTCTTTAAGAGGCATTGTGATTGTCGGGAAGTTGGTTTAATATTGATTGCATGATTTGTACCAAACAGATAAACATGTTGGGGAGTTACTTGAAAGTGTGGAACTAAGGGCGCAAAGCATGCTGGGAAAACATTCCCAAACCATAAAGCTGAAGGGTTGTAGTAATGTATTTGGGGTCCATGCTTTCGTATTATTTCCGCCAAATTCTCAGTCGGCCATCTGCATGATGTAACTGCAATGTGATTCATCAGACCACACATTCTGTTTCCAATTAACGACGTCCAATCTTTGTGCTCTCTACGAAATGGAGACGTTTTCTCTTGTTATCTGCACACAAAGGTCTTCGATCAGGCTTCAACGAACAGCGCGTTCAGAAATAATTCTGTTGTCGTTTACAATTCTGGACATTCACTAATCGATGACGACCACAATTTCCACGTTGAGACCTAATTCGGCTGTCACTCCGGTCTTTAAAGACTTTAACAACAGCTGTTCATGAACATTTCACGAATGCGGCGGTTTCGCTGATACTCCCTCCATAGCTCCAAGCTCCAACAATCATCCCACATTCAGTCTTTCAAATCGCGTTCTTGTTAATTACACATAACTTCACAAAACAAATCACTTTTTACTAATAAGCACTAACCTTTCCTTCTGTATACCAGTCTCACCGTCTAGCGACAATAGTGTTATGCAATAGCCAATTTACCTAAAACTGCCAGGTGGTTTTAATAAATTGGCCACTCAGTATAAAAAATAATGACCATAAGGTATGGCGACTTCTAAGAGCTTTTGACTTATGATTCTCCAGGAGTTTATAAATTATTGGCCAGAGAATGACCTTATTAAGGTTTATCGATACTGCCAAAAACAGTCTGTGCGTCAGTAGTTTATAGCTTATAGAATTTATAATGACTCTAAAGCACGTATGTATCCAGTTTCATGTGCTAAATAAGAAAAAGTAAGCATTCTGCCTTTTAGTTAAGTACAGGTAAACATCAACGATCATTATGCGGAATACAGGTTGCCCCCAGACAGATAATTTGCTCATTTTTATTCTTCATCAATACAAAGCGTGAGGAAGTAATTGCGCCATCCAGCCTTTTCATTACACGTAAAGATCGCTTAGGTTTTCTTATGCTTCTGATGAAAGACCGAGAAGGCGCTTTTACTGTATGCACAGGTATGTCTTATTACAGCTTTTTCAGAATGCTTTGGTACTTTTTCACAATGACTCAGTTGTTGATACGAAATGTAACTGTCTAATTAATCAGATCTAAATAAATAACGACTAGAAAGCGATTCACCTTGATCTGGTAGCAAATGCATGAATAGCCAGAAGTTCTAACTACTCGTATGTATAAAACTAAGAACGTGCAAGTGATCTTCGCGCACGGAGTGAATAGAACAACGAAATTTACTGTAGCTGAATAACAAGGCAACGTCTTTTGTGTAGTCTGGTTTAATAATGTATCAAAAGTACAGGTATTTTAATATCACGTTCACCAAAACTTGTTTTTTTTTTTAATCTAGTTTTCCAAACACTAGTTGCAAATGCCCATTGTGTTACGAACCCTGCAAACGCGTGTGCGTACACATCTGTTTCGTTACTCGAGGAAATGAGGAAACTCGTGGAAACGCAACTATCAAGAAGAACCCTTTCGGTCTCCCCCTCCAAAGGGGGGAGGGGGCGTGAATGCAGGTTCTCCCCGTAATGTAGACAGTCTCTCGTTGGGATCCTACACGATAACTGGCAGCAATGTTTATATATATTTATATGAGCTTACGAAAAAAGTAAAATAAAAAGGAAACCTCGACGTTGGTGGATTGGTAAACTATATACTACGAGGGTGGCGTATTGTGGCACGAATCTATTGGATGATTTAAGATTTCAGAGCGTGAGTGGAATGTACAAAAGTTTCGCTCGGATGCACCCAACAGATTTCGAATTTCTGTTATTTTTAATCGGCCCTAAAATTGCTAAAATTACACGAAATTTTGGAAGGCGATTTCCATCACTGAAAGGTTTAATATTTTGGTATTAAAAAAAAAATATAAAAATAATACAGAAACTGCCCAAAGATTTTGGCATATATAATACATATTTTAAAACTACGGTTCACTTCTGTAATATTTTATATTCCCAAATATATATTTTAAAATAATTTTTTTAAATTATATATTGTAATCCAATACGTCCATCCAAGGCCTGTATGGCCAGAGGCCGACGAGTTGTGTCCCTGGATGGACCTGGATTAACGACTGCTGTACGATGGTCGCAGCAGCCGGGGGGGGGGGGGGGGAACGCGTCTTATAATAAATAAATAAATAAATAAATAAATAAGATTTATTAAAAAATAAATATATTAAAAAATTGAGAAGACTATATTTATTTATTCCTTTAAAGAAATGAAAATAAAACCACTGATTTTATTTAAACCACAGTATAAGGAATAAGGCAGGGGGAAGGGGGCTATAGGGAGTGGGGGAGGTTAAGAAGGAGGAAAAGAAACGCTCCCCCACCATACCAGTGACGTTTCAATCTTTCGATGTGTCGGGGAAAAACCGCCTTCCGGGCGATCGTGCCCGTTGCTATCTTCGAGGCATATTTTGACACAAGCAAACCGCCCACACATGTTTCCATCCCGTGTAACGCAATGGGCGTTTGCAATTATTAGCTAGTTCACACTCTCAGCCTAGTATTAAGCTGATCAATTTTCCATGCTCAATTGATGACTGATGATTGCAGGGCCACCTAAGCGAGTCAAGTCGTCTCCCTCGTGTTCTTGAAACCATGGCATGGTGCATTGTCTTGATCAGCAACGATACCTAAGTATATTGTGCTATTCAGACATTGTTCCACAAAGTAAAGAGTCCAAATCACGCCAGGAAGTAGTCAGACTATCGCTTTGGCACAGTAAACGCCGCATCTGGCTTTGAGAGGGGGGATGTAAAAGTCGCACCTCACATGGATGTGGTTAGCTGTGATGTACATCAAAAGGCTACAGCTCTTGGGTGTGAATATTTTGTTTTGGATGTGAAGGGGTGGTTTTCCTTGTATCTACAACAGTTTCTAATTTGATTCATGTGTGACGGCATACCCGTCTTAGTTAATTTACAGGGTCTTTATAATTAAAGTTCCATTTTGACATGGCCATAAAAAAAAATACTGGACCAAAAGCTATAATGCTTGGTAATATTATACAAGAGGGCATGGGAAGTTCATACCCACCAAAAAAAAAAAATTAGTTCAAAAGGTCACCACCAGCATGGAATGGCACTCTATGCAATATTCGCATACGAAATTAGAAACGAAG
The DNA here is from genome assembly GCA_023313115.1 of Rhysida immarginata. NCBI lineage: Eukaryota > Metazoa > Arthropoda > Chilopoda > Scolopendromorpha > Scolopendridae > Rhysida > Rhysida immarginata. Next base: position 16,961 of record JAHWFO010108771.1, read on the forward strand.
ACACAGGTTAACAAGTCTTTAATCGTTACTAAAATTAGTTACATGTTCAATGTAGCCTCCACCATTTACTGAAAGCAGGTTAACCTGTGTCTTCGTGTCTAATTTCGTACACGAATATTGCATAGAGCGCCATTCTATGCTGGTGGTGACCTTTTGAACTAATTTTTTTTTTTTT
>JAHWFO010108774.1:0-20297 GCA_023313115.1 Rhysida immarginata
AAAATGTCAAATAAATCGAACCATTCTTCTAGGTGTTGCATTTTTTTTAGCCTGAAGAATATGAGAAATCCCAAACAATAAAATTAAAACTTAGCATAAGAAACGTTAATAAACAATTATTAGACTGTAATTAATATTTCAACACTTGGATGCGGGATCTAGTTTATATCGGCAGATCACAGTAGAGAGATTTGGCCGATGAGGTTCATTCCATGCCAATTTAGATATTTTAACCCGATCCGAGGGAGTACTTTTTAACTCTTTTATGAAGTAATTTACGGAGTTCATGTATATAGGGGTTTTTCTAGGGATTAGTTGACATTATTCATTATATTAATTAGGAATAATTTCTTATTGGCTACGGATGTGCTGGAAACGCATTCTTGGTTTTCTCATTCAGGTTAACCCAAATAATTTTTGTCCCATCCCCCTGAAACATTAATAGTGGAAATTTCACCTATTAAGTCGAACATAAATTTTATTTAAAATCTCTTAAATCGAAGCAAAACTTCCTAATTTTTTTTCTATATAATCTGTATATTTTATTAAATTGGTCATATATTTTCTAGAACAGTCGAACCCGCATATAAGAACCACGGATAAAAAATACGCCGCGTATAATAGCATGAGTTGGCTATAAATTTTGGTTCGCTTCCGGTATCGGTTTTTACAGGTGAAAAAACTGTGGTTCTGGTTTCTACCGTACTCTGTAAAGTATATAGATTTTACTGGTTCATTCAATAATAATTCCATACTGTACATTAATATATACATATAATGATTAGTGATAATTTGATGATTCAGTTCGTTAACTCTTTAAAGCATTTTAAAAGTGTTTCTATGTCATCATCAACTATTGAAGCAAGCGATTAGCTACATGCAATTAGCAATATGTCTCACAATTATTAATTTTGAATATATTAATTCTAACACCATATGCTCTTGATAGCAATAAGCTATAGATAACAATAGGTCTGAGCTGGTTGATTTATTACACGCTATATGTTAGCACTGAAAGTTTGCAAAGGTAATATATAGTACTATGGCTACTCACTGGGTGGGCAAGCATCAATGATAGACAATCTTCACTCCCTGGCCGCTGCGACCATCATACAGCAGTCGTGAATCCAGGTCCACCCAGGGGCCCAACTCGTCGGCTCCTGGCCATGCAGGCCCTAGACGGACGTATTGGAGTCCAATTCATAACTAAAAACATAAAATACCTTAGCATTGAAAGTTCCAACGGTTCAATATGGCACCATTAAAAATTAACAAATAAACTATTCCCGCTATCATTATTTACGCGTTAAATTCATTCATGAGACGCTTTGATATATTACACGACATATCTTAGCACTGAAAGTTCCTAAGGTAGCATATAGTATGATTAGTACACGTACGACTAAACTATGCTCCTAGATCTGCGCTATGAAAAAATCCACTTAGTAATCTGCAGCTATTTCTTTTGTTAATAATGAAATTTATTCCCTTTTCAAAAGCGATGATTCAGAAGTGTGTATAAGCGTGCAGGGTGACTAGCGACTGGGAAAAGTCTGGAAATTTTACAAAATCAGCAAAAAAATGCGAGATAGGAACGAAAAATTTGAAAAGTAACAATAATATTATATCAAGATAGATTTTTTTTTGCTGCTTATGGTTAGGGAAAAAACGTGATCAGCCGGGAAAAATCAGGGAATCTTACGAAATCATTTCGCTAGACACACTAAGCGTGCCTGAAGCAAGAGAAAACAATTATAGTTTTTTTCGGGAACCTCACGAAAAACTTGCAATTGTTTTACGCGACGAAGCTTCAGCTTGTAGTAATCCCATCGTTCCTTTTCAGCACTATATGCGGATAAAGCCAATCAGCCGAAAGTCCAATCTTATACATTTCTGGAAAGAGCACGCCGTAGCATTATTATACTGGAAAAAATCGCAATTAAACATATCACTGTTTACAGTTATTAATTACATTCTGAACATGAAAGATACTAAACCAATGTAAGCAGTTATACGTTGGGGCGTTTGACTTACCCTCGGTAAAATTGGTCCCACTCAATAATAGTTATCTAATTGAAAGGCTGCCTGTAAAAATATTGTAAGTGACAAATTAGCCGAAAGTTCGTGAAATTAAACGAAACAGAGATCATCCATCAAGTGGCTTTATCTAGGACAATAAATCCGTTTTTTTTTCTTTGCGAAATTCCCTGTTTTTCCAAATGTAGTTCTATAGAAATCCAAGCATGCTTAGAAAATAAAATGTCAATTTTCTCTAAATCAACAATGTGTCACTTACAATGTTTTTCCAGGCAGCCCTTCAATTACTGTATTAATTTTTAGATGTAGATTATATTTTTTGTTCCATATATAGCTATAAAGTTTATGAAAGACAAAGCCGATTTCTTCATCCAATCTCCTTTGTTTAGCGAAGTACAAAATCTTCTTATAAATAGATCATCACAATTACTTATGGTAAGATCTCGGGAAACCTTATGCTTAGAAGACATTAAATCAGCTTTTATAGAGTTTATTTTGAAATTTAGTTTAAAGAGGTTCCGCTATTTCTTATACATAACTTAAGAAGAAGAATAATTGTATACAACAAACCTGTTTTTAATTTTTAAGATTTTGTTCACAATATAAACTAAAGTTCAGAATACTATAGCACAGTCAACCAAAGGAAATAATCCACAGGAGTTTAATACTTAATATTACATTTCATGCTAATGTGTCTTTTTAACAGCTTTTTTGAATTATAATTATTTAAATTTAATAATCTTAATAATGATAACTCTAAATGTAATAATAAAATATTAAAAATAATTTAATATTGAAACGGTAAAACTTAGAGTAAAATTCAAGTGTGGATTATTTCCCTTTGACGACTGTACAATGAAGCCCAAAAGCTTTTTAATATACATAAAATAATATCAGGGATGGATGAAGGGGGAACGAAGAGATGTTATATTTTTTTTATACTACACTGTTCCATATGCATTATCAAAGATGGAGAAGGGGGAACCTTCATCCATCTCTGATAATGCATATGGAACAGTGTAGTATAAGAAAAATATAACATCTCTTCGTCCACATCGTGGACTCCACAACAAAATAATTGAAAAATATAAAATACCTCGTTTTTCCACAATAAAATAATTTGGAATACCGAATGCAGACTGAATGTAAGTGCAACTATTGTACTGCAATACCTATCCTTAGCAATGTGATTAATGGGCAGCTGTTAATTGATTAACCTATTCGCAGTGTTGTCTGGATCTGCGAGGCAAAAGTACCTATGCTAGAGCACATATACCTCTCCTAATACAGTACAATTTTTTGATTTTGTAAAATTCCCTGACTTATCCCGGTCGTTTGTCACCCTGTATATTGTATAATAAATAATAATATGTATAAATTTTCCAATTTATCGAAAATCCCAAAACTGGTGCACAAAACATCCCAAAAAATTTCGTTACAAATTATGTAAATCTATGATAATAAATTGGTACCATTTCGAAAATGGCATTTCCCCATGTTTATTGTTTACGCTAGTCTGATTTCAATAAAAAAATAATAATTACGTACTGGCAAGATTTTAAGCTATCGAAATGAAAAACAAAATTAAATGAAAGAGAAAGAAGATAAACCTAAGAACTGTGAAAGCCACTTACTTCAAGTTTTCAAAAATATGTACGCCCGTATGTGTGCTGCTTGAATCCTTATGATACTAAACACGATTAGTGTTGGGCAAAAATTGATTAATCGATGTAAATTTGATGATTGTTTTTTTAAAACTATAAATCGCGATAATTTCAGTGAACCGATTTTTTTCTCGATTTCGATTCACCAACGTCGATTTTCGCAGCTTTGGCGAAAATGTTTTCACCAACGTAAACATACGCCACCATTGGCCATGGCATTAATTACACTTTTCTAAACTAAGCGAAATCTATGTCTGACTTATAAGGATATTTGTCCACAATTATTTCAATTAGCAGAGAAATATTTATGTGTTGTTGGTACCTCAGTTCCGTGTGGGCGTCTGTTCTCCAAAACTAGTCAAATTATTACTGAGCAAGGAAATCGAATTAAATAATTAAAATTTGTCATGCATTCCAGATAGTATGTGGCTATGATTTATATTAACCTATGCAATTAATAAAGGTAGCAAAATTTATCTTGTCTTGAATGGATGAATTATTTTACCAAAACTTTTTTCTTATCAAAAACTACAATAATTCATTTTTATATTCCATATTTTAATCTTAATTACCATGTAAACGATCAAATTAGAAGCAAATGTTCACATTGAAAGTTTCGCAAAATAGTGAGCCAAAAATCGATTTTTTTTCTTCTAAAAATCGCTTTCATAAAAATCGTTGATAGCCAACATCGATAAATCGCCCAAGAAGTGCCCATCACTAAGCACAATCCCTTATTCATCTGCCAGAATAATGCTATGGAATAACCAATGCAGTGTTGCCAAGTGATTTTCACAAATTCCCCCAAAACCGAAAAAGCCCCCCCTCCCCCCCAAAAAAATCCCCAAAAGCAATAAAATTATTAAGACAGTATCACAAGTTTTTATTGGTACAATTTTTGGTGTACATTTATGAAATCACATTAATTAAATCAGCCTTACAATTTTAGTTCATCAAAAGCATTTAGTAATATTTTCGTCTAAAGCTATGTACATGGTTTACTTAAATGTCAGATACATTTCTTGGGTAGGTGTAAACCTTGAACAATTAATTTCTAAACATCTTAGGTAATATCTTATTGTTAAAATGGACTCCGCCATTTCAACTGATAACCTGTTTCTGAGTTTATTTTTGATTACATTATGGTTACTAAAAGCTCTTTCTACAGTAGCATTGCTTAATGGTAAGCACAAGCATTTCAACGCTAACTGCGACAATTCCTTGAATCGTGAATGATCTGCAGAATCCAAATCATCAGCTACTTCAGCCCAAACCTCCTCTATATTCTGTATGCTATTCCACTGTTTGTTACTCAGATTTTCCCACTGATTTTGAATCTTACTAACATCTTGTATTTGAATCACCATTGTTACTGTCAACTTTCCAATGGAAGGCTTGCTTTGGGAGGTAGCTACTGATGGATTGAGTATAGACATTTGCTGTAAAATTGATAAATTTTCTGGTAATCTTTTTTGTATTTGCTTACAAAGTTCAACATAAAATTCTACGCATCTAGCTTTAACATCTCTAACACCATGTTCAGGTAAAGTGGATGCGAACGAGTTAAATTCATAACCATAGTCAACACCTAATGGATGCATCACAAACTGTTCAAAAGAAAGATCTATCAACTCAAAATCAGATATATTTTGCAACTGAGCTGGTACAACACCTTTTCTGAGCATCTGTTTGTATAGCAAAAACAAATCTTGAAACAATTTTGATGGATTCACATTATCACTCTGAAATAGTTCGTTAACCAAACAAATCTCAAGCAATACATTTTTCAGGAATATCATATAGAGCTTATAGGCGCCACATTTCAAGATTCCATAAAGTTGTTCTAGTGAATAGCACTGGTCCTTTTCTTTAGCAAGACGAATCAATAAAAACAACTCTTCCCATTGATTTACTATAATTCTGACAGCAGCGTACCTGGCTAACCACCAGTACCAGGGTGACCAGATACCTCTCGTTAAAAAGCGCCCTCGTTTGGCAAAAATTACGCCCAAAAATAAATACAACGTTTCTCTTAAAAAATCGAAAAAATAAAAAAATTAAAATTAATTAAAACGAAAAATTAAAAAAAAATTTTTTAATTTAAAATATTTTAAACTTATAATCTAATTTCTTCAAATATTTCAACAACAGTAAACAATTCATTTTCTTTACCATCTTCTTGATCTTTGTTGTTTTTACTTGCATATATTGTTGAGTCAAAACGGGATAACATAATTTGTGAAGGAATAAATTCACTACAACATTTTTTATCACAGTGTTATGAATCTTAATAATCATTATAGACTCAAGTGAATTGAGACTCATACGATTTTTTAGTCTTGTATTAATACATATCATTACAGAAAATACCCTTTCTACTGTAGCATTAATTAAGTTCCATATTATTTTATCTTTCCTTTGAACTCCTTTTCATGTTCCCAGTCTTTTTTGGACATTTTGCCCATTTTTAAATATTGCTTCTGTCAATATCGTCTGTTATGCTTGTGGTTATTTATCGTTGGTGCAGTACGAGTACGGTGCTAAACTAATTATACTATAAACTATTCATGATCATGATCACCTATATACAATGTATAGTAGTTTGTTTTGTTTGATCACATATTGGCGGCATATGACAATATTACAGTAATATTTTTATTGTATGTGGGCTTGGATAATATATGACGTCAGCCCGTAGCCAACGAGATAAACAGGCCCCGGCGCGGAAAAGTCACCTGATCATAGTAGTCCGGCCAACAATCCAACGTTCATTCTTTCCAACAAACGAAAAAATATCAATTGTTAAAATCCAAGATGAAAACAATCAGGGTTACATTGTTTCTGAGACTAGTATGGTCAGGTGACTTTTCCGCGCCGGAGCCTGTCTATCTCATTGGCTACGCGTCAAGCTGTATGACGTATGAGTTTTAGACTTATCTCATGACTGATACTGCCATCTGAACAAAAAACGCACAAATAGCCCAAACTCATTATGATTCGCCCAAAAGTCGCAAGTTTTTGATTTATTCGCAAAAAAAACGCAAAGCGCACAAATCAAATTTTAGGCGCAAATGGCCATTAAAAAACGCCCAATTTGTGGTTTATCGCCCAATCTGCCGAGTACCACTCAGTTTGGCAATTTTTTGGGGGATTGCATTGTCATTCATGGTTACCAATGGAAGGCTAGCGCCGAAACCGGATTGGCTACTGGATAATCCAGTAAAAGAGCAATCATGTGACGTAATCACGCCTGATCCAATCTAGTCAGTAATTTTCATCAGATATTAAAGAGAAAATATCTCGGGGAGAGAAAATTAATCTTAAATTTTTTTCCCACTAGAAAATCCCCCATCAAAAAAAAATCCACCAGTTTCCCCCCAATGAAAAATCTAGTGGGAAATCTCCCAAGTTTGCTACACTGATTTATTGTTTACTAGCTCATTCATTTCATTACTAATCCTCCTCACTTTCTCCTTCCTCTATAGCCAACAGGATAGATATTTCACTGTCTCGTACATTATTACATTGAATAAGTTTAACATCGACAATCGAGCAGTGGAGTGAAAGAAACAATGCGAGTGGTACTGAAGCAGAGCTCCCAAATTTACTCGTCACAGGCTAAATTTGTGCAGCAGCAGCTAACTAGGCTATCCAAATTGTGCATAGTAGAAGCTGATTATTATTTTATTAGATAAGTAAGCAAATGATTTTTCACAATACTCACATTTATAAGGTGTCTTTCCAGTATGCACATTTTCATGGCGTATTTTATGAGAATACTCAGCAAATGATTTTTCACAATACTCACATTTAAAAGGTTTCTTTCCAGTATGCACTCGTTCATGTCTTCTTTTTTCACATGATTGAGTGAATGATTTTTCACAATATTCACATTTATATGGTTTCTCTCCCGTATGCACACGTTCATGGCGTATTTTAGAAGAAGAATCAGCAAATGTTTTTTCACAATACCCACATCTAAAAGGCCTTTCTCCTGTATGACGTCTCTCATGGTTTTGTTTCTGTTGTAAACGAGGAAATGTTTTTTCACAAAACTGGCATATATAAGGTTTCTCTCCTGTTTGCCTTCGATCAAAAATTATCTTCTCTGACAGGTCTACGAAAAGTTTACTGCAGGCGTTGTAGATTTCTTTTTCTGTATGAAGTTATTCTATTTTTTTTTTACTTAATTCCAGATTACGACAATCACTGTCCTCTTTTTCTGTTTTATTATTGGAATTCGTGCTTTTGACCCTACACAGTTTTTTAAAGCATAATTTATTGTTCGTGAAATCAATTTTGGCTCTCTCATATACCAAGGAATTGATGGGTGCTAATTCCTGAGAAGAATTATTTTTGTGCTGAATATCCTTATGCTGCTCATTCGTATGTGTTTCAAATGAAACAAAGTTTAAAGGCTCAGTCCCTTCCTGGTATGTTATTGCTCCAAGTGCAGTCAACTTCATGTTAGGAAAATGACTGTCACTCATATCAGTTTTCGTTAAATCCGGAATATTTTTCGTAATGTGTTGCTCTTGATCACCAATCAATTCTATAACAGATTTTTTATTTTCACTTCTCAAAAGTAATTCATATGAAATTATAACTGTAGGCTGATGTCGAACTGATGAAATTTTAAACGTGATATTCCCATCAATAACATCTTTTGTAACTGAAGCAGCACCAATAATGATGTTCTCAATGGTTACAAATAAATCGTATATTATACGTCTATCATTTATTTCTTGTTTTAATATCACTGCGACTGAATATTCCTTGATTTTTTCTGGATTAGAAATATTCAGTTTTAAATTTCTGGCATGTATATTTGCCTTCTGTTCATTGGGCATTACTGTGTGTGTTTGTGGACGCTCTTCTCATTTCAATTCCATAGAAGAATTATTTGTTCTGAATATAGCTTTTCCCGAAGTAGTTTCTTCGTATATAAGTAGAACGGTAGGTTGATTTGAACGAGATCTAATTTCCTATTTGCAACATCCATCTTTAGAACTTCTTGTTATGAATGAATTGCCAATAATTATAGTCTCAATTGTTACGAATAAATTAAAAAGAATACGTTTGTGCTTCCTAAATTGCTTTGAAAATGACATAATTTACTTGTCCTTAGTTCAGTTGGTACTCAAGCTCATTAAAATCTTGCGTATTTAATTAATAAAAACGAAATTGCTGATGATTCCAACTTTGCATCAATTTGCCTATAAAATAAAAAATAATTAAATTTAAGAAATTCAGATAAGACAAAGAATAAAATGCAAAATCTAGTATAACAAAAATTAGTAAACAAGTAACCAATAATTAGATATTAATTATTATGTGATAGGTTCAAACGCTGCCTAACTTTTTGAACATTACGTATATAATTTTACACGATCTTGACACCTTTCAGTGCTGTGATCCTATGTATTGTTGTCAAGTTGAAATTTATACGGGGTCCTCACAGGCGCACATGTGCAGCGTAGCATGATGCGCGCGTCGCATTGAGTTGTTGTAGACTTTAGCGGTCAAACACGTAGAAACACGTCAAACTCTGTGTTATTCTGAAGGAAGCGTTTTCGGAAATTACTTCATGGTGATTCAGGAGAGCAGGTATCAAAGTGAGAAATAGAAAAATATAGAATACTATTTTGATGCTATTATTATTATTACTTTTATTAAATACATAAACAAACTGATGCAATTTCTTAAGACGTTTATTTCCAGCTTCTATCAATTCTTGGTCAGCATCAATGTCAATAAAGCTTTTTCTTTTGACAGTATTTCCTAGGCGCTTGTTTCCTTCATCAATGAGAGCTAGCGCACTTGAAATTTCACAATTTAAATTCTTGTCCTCACTCCGAGAGCCCAATTACTTGGTCGACTTCAATGAGCAGGCAAGAGCTTGCTTTCCTTCTTTCTCCTGTTTTTCCGCAATTTTCCCCTTTTTCAGCTTCTTTTTGTACCTAATATTTGCATGTCCTTGATTATAATAAGAAAGCATTATTCTTGTAATATTCATATCGCATGTTTTTTCCTTCAATGCATCTTTAATGTAACGAATCACTTGAATTGTTTTTAGATTCATACCAGATCTTTTGTTTGGTATCATATGTTTAGTTATTGACAAGGCGCTTGTTTCCTTCATCAATGAGAGCTAGCGCACTTGAAATTTCACACTATAATTCTTGTCCTCATTCCGAGACAGGGTGACCAGATTGGGCGATAAACCACAAATTGGGCGTTTATTAATGGCCATTTGCGCCTAAAATTTGATTTGTGCGCTTTGCGGTTTTTTTTTGCGAATAAATCAAAAACTTGCGACTTTTGGGCGAATCATAATGAATTTGGGCTATTTGTGCGTTTTTTGTTCAGATGGCGCTTCGGTAGCAGTATCAGTCATGAGATAAGTCTAAAACTCGTACGTCATACAGGCTGACGCGTAGCCAATGAAATAGACAGGCCCCGGCGCGGAAAAGTCACCTGACCATACTAGTTCGAGAAACAATGTAACCCTAAATGTTTTCATCTTGGATTTTAACAATTGATATTTTTTCGTTTGTTGGAAAGAATGAACGTTGGATTGTTGGCCGGACTACTATGATCAGGCGACTTTTCCGCGCCGGGGCCTGTTTTTCTCGTTGGCTACGGGCTGACGTCATATTATATTATCCAAGTCCACATATAATAAAAATATTACTGTAATATTGTCATATGCCGCCAATATATGATCAAACAAAACAAACTACTATATATTATATGAGGCGTTGAGCGCAATAGTGGCCCAACCAACAATAATGTTGAAAAAGAGTAACATGTGGAAACCTTGCTGATAGATTGCTTTTTCCAGTGCCATTGTGGCCCATCCATAGTTTGGTGTGCGTACCAACAGAGGTCGCTAAATTCCATTTTGCATACATAATAGGGAAGAATTCTGTGGAGCAATAATAGGGAGTTTTACTACCTAAAAAATGTATCCCAATGCGCACACCGTCGATGTAAATATGTAAGTATAAAAAGGTTTATTATAATACTACAATATGCCTTTGAAATATTTATCATCAAAATGTCGTATTTTTTTTGCGATTTTCTCAGAACATTTTTTTTTCGGCTTGGGCCACTTTTGCGCTCAACGCCTCATATATAGGTGATCATAATCATGAACAGTTTATAGTATAATTAGTTTAGCACCATACTCGTACTGCACCAACGATAGATAATCACAAGTAAAACAGACGATATTGACAGAAGCAATATTTAAAAATGGGAAAATGGACAAAATATCAAAAAAGTATCAGAAAGACTGGGAAAATGAAAAGGTAAGATAAAATAATATGGAAATTAATTAATGCTACAGTAGAAAGGGTATTTTCTGTAATGACACGTGTTAAAACAAGACTAAAAAATCGTATGAGTCTCACTTCACTTGAGTCTATAATGACTATTAAGAATCATAACACTGAGATAAAAAATGTTGTAATGAATTTATTCCTTCACAAACTATGTTATCCCGTTTTGACTCAACAATATATGCAAGTAAAAACAACAAAGATCAAGAAGATGGTAAAGAAAATGAGTTGTTGAAATATTTGAAGAAATTGGATTATAAGTTTAAAAAAATTTTCTGTAACTTTTTGTTTCAATTAATTTTAATTTTTTTTTAATTTCTTTTAATTTTTCAATATTTAAGAAAAACGGTGTATTTATTTTTGGGCGTTTTACAAATATTTTGGGCGCTTTTGGGCGTAAATTTTGCCAAACGAGGGCGCTTTTTAACGAGAGGTATCTGGTTACCCTGTTCCGAGAGGCCAATTACTTGGCCAACTTCAGTGAGCTGGCAAGAACTTGCTTTCCTTCATTTACCTGTGTCTTTCGCAATTTTTCACTTTTTTCAGCTTTTTTTTGTACCTAATATTTCGCATATCCTTGATGATAATTAGAGAGCATTATTCTTGTAACATTCACTTCGCATGTTTTTTCCTTCACTGCATCTTTAATGTAACGAATCCCTTGAATTGTTTTTAGATTCAAACTAGATCTTTTGTTCGGTATCATATGTTTATTTATTGAAAAGCCACATTCAACTGAAGCCTGGCCATTGGAAGGACTAAGAATTGCTCTTAGTAGCACCGACAGTTTTCTCCGGATAACTTGAGCACCATCAACATCGTTTTCTATGGAAAATACTTTGGCCCAATTTTGGTTTTTCGAATTTTTCTTTCCTTTCCATCTTCTACTAACTTCACAAAATACCGCTCTTCTTTAATGACTAATGCATCTCGAACACACTGAAACCATTCTTCACTAATATCGTTTACTAATATCCACATCAATTCAGAGCAATAAACTCACTTCACTTACCACAGAAGTTCGGTAGTCACTGCTCCAAAGGAACGATCAGGCTTGTGGGTTTTTTTACTGCAAAGGAATACTCCAATACGAATTCATACTAGAAGGTCGTAGAGTTAACAAAGAAATGTACGAGGACATTCTGCGACACCTGCGTTGCGCCATTCGCCACAAAAGACCACATCTTTGGACCAAAAAATCATGAGTGCTTCACCGCATTATCACTAATGCGCCGGCTCATGGAACGTTTCTTGTGCAGAAGTATCTGGCAAAGCACGGTGTAACTGTACTTCCAGAAGCTCCTTACTCATCTGACATGGCCCCCATGTGTCTTTTACCTCTTTCCGGTATGAAGACAGAGCTAACGGGGCATCAGTTCCGATCATAAGAGGAAATTAAACTGTCTGCGACGGAATCTCTGAACACGGTGGCAAACAAAGGTCTACAGCCGACCATCGACAAAATGTATGAACGTTCCCAAAAGTGTATTGTTGCCAAAGGGCATTATATCGGAGGCCAGAGTGTTTAAAATACGCTGTGTCCCGTATTTCTTTTATTTCGGGAACTGTTTGACCCTACCTCGTATTTAAACCACTGGATACTGGATTTAGTTCATATCCAGCAGCGACTGATCTTATACTTTGAATATCGGCTCTTGATCACTTTATTCTCTTGAAATTTACTTAAAATCTCAAAACCATATGAAAATTTCATATATTAGGATTTCGCTAAATTGGGAAAATTAAATTTGTATTAAGAATTATTTTTTAAAACTTAAATACGTTTAAAATTAAACATGGTGAATATAAAGTAAGATGATTAACTTAAAAATAAAATAAAACTCGTTGTGGAAAAAGAGTTTTATTTTATTTTTAAGTTAATCATCTGCATTATCCACATAAGATTTTTAGACAATTTAATAAAGTAAGATGATAAACTTCTGGAGGTTATTCCTGAGAGGAAATGGGACAAAAAAGTTCACATGGACATATGTGCGGGAATGACACCATTCTCACAAAACAACAGTCACCGAGTGCTTTTCTGTGTGATCCGAGCGGCGTTGAAGCATAGCGATCCGTTATTCCTTCCAAGAACAGGCCGAGATGGTTTTTCTCTACGGTCAAGAGGATGCACAGATTTCCCGAGCTATGCACCCTGACAAACAGCACCAACCAATGCACAAAACGAGGCTGGAGTTTTCGGAAAAGTGAGGCAAACCATGATGCGGCACTAAAGTGGTTACACTGAACATCATCTGTGGCATGGCTGAAATTAATGCCGTGTAATGTCATGAACGGGCATATGTTGTATAATATGTAACGTCATGTCATGTACTAACGTTAATTGCTTTATTAGCAGACTCACTCGTACACTAATTTTTCCCTTTCCTGACAGGAATCACCCCCAGAAGTTTGTTCCCTTATTATAAGACCAAACAGTTCAATTGTCGTTAAAAAATTCTAAAGTTAAATTGTTGTTAAAATTTTCTTTTAGTGAACATTGAACCAAAATGCTTATTTAAAAATGAAAACAATTTAAATTGAAATGTTTTTTGATTAAAAAAAATTATACACTAATGAATATTTATCGCCAGATCACATCCAATCAGCGTGCAGTCAGCTTGGTTGCATGGAAAACCTGGAATTAGAAGGAAGAAAAAGAGAAGGGAGATCAGATCGGATTTATTTAATAAATATTTAATATTATAATATATAATTTCTAAGGAAGATTAATAAAGAACTTGACCGGATAGTTAACCTCAAGAAAAAAGATAATATCGACAGAAAAAGATTTCTTTCAAATCATTCTACTATTTAATCTTGTACTATTTTGAGTCATATGCATTATTTTTAGTAAAAAAAAATATATTGATAATTTCCATGTTTTTAACTTTCTAATATTTTAATGGAAGTGTTTTGTTTTTTATAATAAAAGATGTTAAATTGTTTTTTATTTGAAATAATTTGAGTTAAATTTTTTTACACAAATTAAAACACCATGCATGCATAAAAATCGTTGGTTTTTAAATTCTTTAATATTAAAGTTTAAAATTAGTATTGGAAATTTTTATTGTTTAATTCTTAAAATTAAAAATATATTAAAAATAAAATATTAAAAACTTTACAATAAAACATGAAAAAAATTATCAATAAAATATTTTTTTTTTTTACTAAAAATAATGCCTATGACTCAAAATAGTAAAATGATATGAAAGAAATCTTTTTCTGTTGATACTATCTTCTTTCCTGAGGTTAACTATCTGGTTAAGTTCATTATTAATTCTTGCTTTTTTCCAAGTAAATAACTTCAGAAAAGTTATAAATTATAAGCTTATATATATTAAAATATTGAATCATTATTTACTGATAAATACATTTAATAACGCTCGAAATTCGCATTCAACTCTGATCAGATCTCCCTTCTCTTTTCTTCCTTCTAATTTCAGGTTTGCCATGCAACTAAGCTGTTGTGCGCTAATTAGATGTGATCTGGCGATAAATATCCGTCAGTCAATTAACTGCGCCGATCCATACTTTAAGCTTGAAAACTTGCTTGGAAAGAGAATATATCTTTTCAATCTCTCGAGTAGTAGCTATCTTGAAATATCGTATAATCTCGTTATGATCGAGAATGCCAGAAAAAGGCAGCGCCACTACTTCCGAAGCGGAGGATTTTAGCATAAATATGCAAAAGCAGGCATGTTGTGTAATTTGCGATTTTTAGGCGACCCCTTTAGTTTGTAAAAATAACCTCGTTTTATGGTCGAGTAAAATACGTTAATTAAAATTTTATAGACAGTTTGCTATGTTCCAAAACTGCTCTAAATTAAAAAGTTGTATATACAGTGGTTGTCATAACATTAAGACCACTAAAACTTTTCGATTATTTAAATAAAAAACTATCTTCAAGTTATTTATTTCATAAATAATGTACTGTGTTGCCAGAAGTGGTGGGAAATATTTTTCAGTAGAAAATCTGGTGGGGAATTATTTTTATCAGTGAGGTATAAGAGAGGCATATTGTACGTTTAGCAATGCAAATGCAGCCAACTTTGCCGCGGTTAGGTGACCACTTCTGAACGCGCTCTGGTGTTTGTGCCTATTAGTGTGTTTCCTAAAAACTCGATGTATAGATATTATGAAAGAGAGACCTCGAGTAAAACATATATATATTAGTCTGGTTGGAATATTTCGATATTTCCTTCTCAATTCATTCAATGTTTTAATTCATTGCAATTGAAATGATTTGCCTGCATTCTAAATCGATTATTTTATTTATCGAAAATTTATATATTTAGTTCTTTTAATTGTATTACGTATTTAGTCTTTACAAAAACTTAATATACACTCTAAAAGGTGATTTTGTGTAGTATTTGATTCTTTAAACACATAAAAATTTAAAAAATTGTTTCTTAAATTATCATCTAATTATTCAAGGTTCTAATAATCCTCTGAAAATTTCAGGATTCATTAAATGTTCGGTTTCGTTATGTCCCCGTATAGGTTCAAATTTCCCAAAAAACTTTAAATTTCATACCTAAAATTTTAACAAAGTATCTCGATTTTTTTAAATTTTCATTGTGTTTATTTACATTTTGCCTACAAGCTTCAGTTAATTCCGTTGTAATATTAACTGCCATAAACAATTGAAGGGTTCCGTGGGTTAAGGACCGATTGGTTTATTCTGTGGTATTAACGTCCTTTTTAACTGCCATGGTCATTTCAGGACGGCGTTATATAGGCAGAAAGCTTTGCCTCGCAAGGATTCTTTAACGTGCAGCCGGCAAACGACCACACGGAGCCAACAGCTTTACTTCTCTTCCGGAGGAAGTGGGAGCTCTCAAGAATTTCCCGCTGATCTTCCTCTTCGTCCTATGGATGGGCGATTCTTAAAAAGACTCGATTCTCAATGCATCGATTAACTACTGTATCAGTACTCGATTCATAATATTATTCGGATTTCTTAAGTCGATTAATCGAGTATTAATCGATTCAAAGTTAGAATTTTGTTTAACACGTAAAAAGTTCCAGATAAATATTTCAGTCTTCAAAACTAATTATGTCACATATGAAATAAAATGTCACGCCAATCCATTCAATAATTAACAAAGGATCTTTATTTAATTATTTTTAATCTGTGAGTTTAAGAATAGTAGCTTGCTTAATCTTTTTCCAGTCAACCTATTCCGAAATTGCGTCGCTGTTAGCCCTGCCTTCGAAAATAAACGTTCAGAGGGCACACTAGTGGCTAATATCGACAAGTATTTGTTTGCAATACTGTGAAGCTGTGGATACACGGACTTCATATTTTCCCATACAACTATAGGATCGTTGTGACGATCGCACACATTCTGGTACAGATAATGCCGTAGTTCACTTGGCAGTGCTTCAGCAAGTTTTCAGGGAAAGTATCAGCCTATCAGAAGTAACTGATTCGGCCAATGAAATCGCTAAGGATTACCGGTAACTGAAAAGCTATGCTAAGCGATTACCGATTATTAATAAAGTATTCGATTAATGCATCGAGTAATCGGTTGTAAGAACTCGATTGCAAATACTCGATTAATAATACCAATTGTTCGATTATCGATTATTTTGTCGATGCATTGCCCATCCCTACTTCGTCCTCGACCAGTGTCGAACCCGCGTCCTCGGGCATCAGAGGCGCATTTCGTAACCACTGAGGTCAGTAATAACAAGAATGATTTTACCGCCAAAGCGGATAAAAGGAGCACATTTTCTATTTATAGCATCGTACATGGATATATAGAATTAACCAACATTTTAAAACACTTGAGAGTAAATAAATAAATATGAAAACTAAATTGTAAATTACTATTTAAATAGGCTAACGTATAGAGACAATTTAAAAGAATAAACTTGAAGAATGAAAGGTAAATGGAGAGTGAAGTTATTCCTCATACACTTAAAAAAATAAAAGTTCTTTAATTTGTAAGAATTCTCACATAATGTTAAACGAAGTGAGCCTCAATTGCTGAAGCGTTATGTGTAAGCATCTATTAGATTTTCATATTAAATTACTAAAGTCTTATTGAAGCAAGCAATTAACTACTAATAAATTAATTAGTAATGAGTTTTAAATACCATTAAGCCTAAGAGTACTATACTCTTGATTCAAATAAGCTATGGATAACAAAAGATCTAATAACGCGTAAGGAGTTGGTTGATATATTACACGCCATATCTTAGCATTAAAAGTTCTATAAATTCTGTATTGTACCATTAGGGCACGTGCTACAAAACCAATTGCCACTATCATTATTTACTCGTGATAGTCACTCATGGCACGTTGTTACGAGTCGTTTGATATATTACATGCCATATCTTAGCATTGAAAGTTCCAAGGTTATCATATGGTACCATAGGGCACCATTAGGGCACGTGCTACTAAACCAATAACTATTATCATTATTTACACGTGATATTCACTCATGGCAAGTTATTACGAGTCGTTTGATCTATTACATGCCATATCTTAGCATTGAAATTACCAATTGTACCATATGGTTCCATAGGGCACCATTAGGGCACGTGCTAGTAAACCAATAACCATTATCATTATTTTCTCGTGATATTCACTCATTACATGTTGTTACGAGTCGTTTGATATATTACATGCCATGTGTTAGAATTGAAACTTCCAATGGTACCATATCATGCCATGGGGCACCATTAGGGCACGTGCTACTAACTGTTAACCATTATCATTATTTTCTCGTGATAGTCACTCATGGCACGTTGTTGCGAGTCGTTTGATATTATACATGCCATATCTTAGCATTGAAAGTACCAAGGTTACCATATGGTATCATAGGGCACCATTAGGGCACGTGCTAGTAAACCAATAACTATTATCATTATTTTCTCGTGATATTCACTCATGGCACCTTGTTACGAGTCGTTTGATATATTACATGCCATATCTTAGCATTGAAAGTTCCAATGGTTTCATAGGGCACCATTAGGGCACGTGCTACTAAACTGTTAACCATTATCATTATTTTCTCGTGATAGTCACTCATGGCACGTTGTTACGAGTCGTTTGATATATTACATGCCATATCTTAGCATTGAAATTACCAATGGTACCATATGGTTTCATAGGGCACCATCAGGGCACGTGCTAGTAAACCAATAACTATTATCATTATTTTCTCGTGATATTCACTCATGGCACCTTGTTAAGAGTCGTTTGATATATTACATGCCATATCTTAGCATTGAAAGTTCCAATGGTTTCATAGGGCACCATTAGGGCACGTGCTACTAAACCAATAACAATTATCATTATTTTCTCATGATATTCACTCATTACATGTTGTTACGAGTCGTTTGATATATTACATGCTATATCTTAGCATTGAAAGTTCCAATGGTTTCATAGGGCACCATTAGGGCACGTGCTACTAAACTGTTAACCATTACCATTATTTTCTCGTGATAGTCACTCATGGCACGTTGTTACGAGTCGTTTGATATATTACAAGCCATATCTTAGCATTGAAAGTTCCAAGATTACCATATGGTATCATAGGGCACCATTAGGGCACGTGCTACTAAACCAATAACTGTGATCATTATTTTCTCGTGATATTCACTCATGGCACGTTATTACGAGTGGTTTGATATATTACATGCAAAATCCTAGCATTGAAAGTTCCAATGGTACCACTTGGTACCATTAAAACACGTACTACTAAACAATTCAGACATCACTATATACCGTTATATTCATTCATGAGACATCCTTGCACGTACACGTGCCATTAGACCGATACTTGCTATCACTAGTTACTCTTTTATATTCGTTCATGATATGTTGTGACAATTTGTTTGATATATTACTTGCCATATCTTGTTATAGGAAATGTTTAAGAGGGTATCATAATGGTACTATTTAAGCACGTGCTATTAGAGCACGTACTTATTCCTGCTATCTCACGTTCGTACTTCTGCGTACTCTGTCCCATTTTAATGGATTGGTGAAAACAGACTGTGAAAAAGTTAATTCGTTTTCAAGTTATCGTAAAAATTGCTAAGCTCCCTAGGAATAAAAAAATTCTCTTGATTTGGGGACCGAACTGCCCTTTTAATAATCGTCAAACACGTGCATCCTGCACGCACACCATCTCATTAATGTTTAAAGCACGCGCAGAACCGAACCCATGTTCTCAACACGCGTTTTACCAAATGCGAGGATAATTCGTTTCTTCCAGCAATTCAAGACATGATTGAATGAATTGTGAGATTGCAATACATGCAATTCAATACATGCAACGCAGTGAATTGTGGGATTGTCTACAGACGGACGGACGGACGGACGGACGGACGGACGGACGGACGGACGGACGGACGGACGGACAGCTGGACAAACCGATCACATAAGCACATTTCTATATATAGAAAATGTGCTAAAAACTAAACCATTAGGAAGAAGTTTTTGAGAAAAGTGATGTTATATTGTTTGAAACCTGTATGGTTGATGTTTTGCTTTATTATGATTGCAGTTTACTTGCGAAATTGTTACTGAAGTATGTTGTAAATGGATTTCACAAGCAGTATTTATTACAGTATGTCTAAAATAGGAAGGCGGTTGGAGGGGAGGACAGGGGGTAGAGTCCATTTCATTTTTAGGTCGAAAGAGTTGATATAGCCACTTCCCTCTCCGGTGTCCTCCACTTTCGCCCCCTCCACTCTCGCCTCTCAAAATTTCCCCCTTTCGCTCCCGAATTCCACTTTCGCCCCGGCGCCATTTTATGGTAATTTTAACGCCAATATATTTTATCGAGGCCCTGAAGAGAGACTAAGGCTATACGCAAGTAACTTGAATACAACAGCCAGGGTTTCAAACGGTTACCCTACACATGATCGAATCTCACTTCGTCGAACCACATTTAATCGAATATAAGGGAATTTTAAGGGGGTGATATTAAAAAAATCATTCAATAACTGTGGAAAGCGACATAATAACAAAGGAAAACCTGTTGTCCACAAAAAAGAATTTTAATTAGACATATACGTATTTCGAACCCTTTAGGTTCATTATTTAATGCACTCATATGGCATTGAATAATGAACCTAAAGGGTTCAAAATACGTATATGTCTAATTAAAATTCTTTTTGTGGACAAGAGGTTTTCCTTTGTTATTATTAAAAAAAAATCGGTTATTAAAAAATATTTAAAAATTTTTTAACATCGATTATTGTTGGTTTTTTTTGTTAATTGATTGTA
>JAHWFO010108778.1:0-10920 GCA_023313115.1 Rhysida immarginata
AACTAATATAGCGACCTTCTGTGGATTTGAAATGAAAACATTTGTTAGGTGTGAGATTGATTTTGTAAAAAGCCTGTTCTTTCAATGGAATCAACTTAACGAGCGCCTCGACAACATCGTTACGACTATCATAATACCCCTCGGGAATTTTTAAGATGCACCGTTCTGGAGTGTCAGGCGGATCAAAAATAACACAGCTGATAAAACCGTCATCTGTGTCGTTTAAGGACATAGTAATAGGTGTTTTCAATTTCTTGTTCAGAAACCTAGCTGGTATAAATCCATTGTTGACAGCGGCTGGGAATTCGATGAACTGCGTTGAGGACCCCGTAAACAATACGAGATCATTAACAATCTTTGTCTCGACGCCCGCCTTTCTAAAACTATCTTTTAGAAAATCAATTGCGGCTTCCTTATTTTGCAGTTTGGTACTCTTAAATTCAAAAATTTTTTGATAAAGAGGTGCCGACTTGGGATACCTAAACGTAACAGAAAAATCGGATACCCACTTAAACGGCCGGTTGTAATCCGGAGTTAGAGAGAAACGGTCCTCGTAGAAAATGTTTGGCGAAACATTGAACAGCTTACAGAATTCGGGCGTGTTAAAGCGAATCCCGACATTCAACGGCAAACTCATGACGACATTGAGGTCTAAAGAAGGGTTATGGTGAATGAGAGCATCTTTCAAATAGGCTTGTAACACCAATTCAACTTCGATTATGAAAGTCTGGAATGTCGGAGATCTTACTGGTGAAACAATGCTGAAATCGATTTGTTCATCTATGTGATCAGCCTTGAAACCTATTTCGAAAGTGTTGTTTACAGTCGTAATGTTCTTGAAGAGGGCAGGGAAATGTGTTTCCGATAAACCAACCTCCCATCGTCCTTGGAAACGCAGCGTCCTCGGCAGTCTTGTGATAAAATGAGCTGTTGTATTGGAATGAATTTGATCACCAGCAGGTGTATTTGATGGTAGCGTAACATAAAAATCCGTGTCTTCATACATGATGGCTGTACTCGGCCCCAACTGCTGTCAATCGCCTCTTGTCAAGCCTTTAAAAGATCACTCTCTCGCACCCAGCTGTTCATACTGACTGGGTAACCTTGCCATTTCACAAAAGCTTCGCGAACACCACGCCTCGTACGCCGGCGAATAATCTGTTCAATGTTAAAAACTTCGGGTTTTTTTCACCTTTTGTAACTCCTGGTCGTAAAATACACCTGAGACCTCGCTAACATCGTAATCTTTAATTTTATACACAACAGGTTTTCTATAAATGATTTTTGAAACCTCAAACACCTCCTCTGTCCAGTTTGGAAGATAACCTTTATCAAATATGTTTTTCACTTTCGAAATACGTACGTAATCACCGACTTGCAACCTTGGCTTTGTTTGTGGTGCTGCTGTATAATAACTCTGTTGTTTCAGCCATAGAGCTGGGGCATTTCGTTCATTGACATCAGCTGGTGCCATACCCAGGGCTCTGTGATTGCGTTGGTTGTAGCTTAACACGAGATCCGGTAAGACGTCAATGTATCTGTGTTTGTTGGTAAATGTAAAAAACTTAAACATCCTCGTTTTTAACGTACGGTTGAATCGTTCGATCGTAACAGCTTTCAAATCTGATTCTGTTGTGAAGAAATCGATGTTGAGTTCTTTAAAATAATCTTGAACATGTTTGTTTAAAAACTCTTTCCCTTTATCGCTGTTCACTTTTACAGGAAGACTGTCGAGTGTGAAAATTTTTTGAAATGCTTTCTGAAGCTCGAGTCCCCTCTTCGTTTTTAGAGGAATGACCCATGCATAGCGCGAGAAAACGTCGATGCAGGTCAGTAGAAATTTATAACCATCGTTCTGTTTTGACAGACTGGTTAGATCAACCAAGTCCACTTGAAATTGCTCAAACGGCGCATATACACGCATTCGATTACGGGGGTAACGATGACGCACCGGTTTGTGTAGCGTATAAGCTCTCACGCCCCTTAACCATTCACGTGTCTCTTTTTCAGAATGATTTGTTTGTTTAGCTAAACCTCTCACGCCACCAAAACCGGCCGCATTAGCGGGGTTAGAAAATGCCTCATCCATGACCAAAATTTAAATTAAGTTATGTAAAGAACACATCTGCATTTATTTATTTATTTATAAACAGGTATATGATTGTACAGGCCCAACCTTTTAGACAGTATTAGCCCCTACTCAGCTGCACACTTGTTCATTGAAACAATGTATCCATTAGCTGAAAATTAAAAACAATATAATACACATTGAAACAGCAGTCGTAGAAGACACTGTAAAAGAGTTTGGAAAAAATTGGGTTACCCGAGAAACAATAGCGAATTAGTAATTAGGTAATCCGTAGTGCATTAGTAATAAGGTAATCCTCTGAGGCGCCAGTACTGAAGCTGCTTGCTGATTTAGGTAGAATATAAGCGAATCGACTGGTGTTCACTTGTAAGACAGAATCACCTAAGTGGATTTTGCTGAGAGCATCAGGCCCCCTCTAATCTCTTAGCACCAGCACCAGCACCAGCACCAGGGGTATATCAGGGGATGATAAAATTAATTTTATTCCAGGCCCCACCCAAATAAAAGACCAACGCCCAAATAAAAGGCCAACGCCCAAATTAAAAGGGCCACCGCCCTAATTAAAGGGCTAACGCCCTAATTAATCAACCAACACCCTAATTAAATGGCCATCACCCAAATTAAATGACCAACGCCCTAATTAAAGGGGCAGTGCTCTAATTAAATGACCAACGCCCAAAAAAGGGGGAGGGGGGACGTAAATTGGATCAAATAAACCACGCCCACCTCATTAATATTCACCTAAACAAGGACTCTATCTACTTATATAGGTAAATAAATAAATTTGGGAAGATTATACATAATATATACTAGTCTTAATCTTGATTCATAACGAGTGTATGACAAAATCCCCAAAGACAAAAGCCCCAATGGACAACACATTTCGAAAAACGTTTTAACGGGGTTTGACTCTATGTTAATCGTCTAACCGACGAGTAAATAAAAATGCAAATAATGGTAGAGAAGAAATAAATGTAGTAAAAATTAAGGGGGAATCGATTACTTTATATTTGTTGCCCTCTACGCACTTCTGGGGCTCTGGAACATATACTAAATATTACCCACATATACAATATTGTATAATGGCGTTGTTAAACCACAAAATTTATGTTAATATTTAAAATTTTTCATCCTGGCAGGCATTCTATTTATGAGCTGGATAATTCAGAAAATTTGACGAGTTGAATGGAACAGAGGAAAGTGAATTTGCTTCAAACAACTGTGAGGACAATGTGGATAACAACACTGCTGAAGATGCTGAAAATAAGGAGCAATTTTGTCCAGAAGAACTCGACTCATTGTTTTACTTTGGAGGAAGTATTGTTAATTCGCTATAAAAAATACAAGCTCTATGTACTATGCAGATCTTCCTTAGTAGAAAGCTTTAGCGAAAACGAACATACTAGGCTGACGGATATAAAAAGTTATGCTAAGGAGTATGATATTGATAAGGATCCTTTAAATTACATATCAAAAGATGTATTCCAAGTTCTAGAAATTGCTGAAAAACAATTCTGAGCAAAAGAAGATGATATTCTCAAATCAATCGTAAATGTGATCGATTTAACTGAATGGATAGTTAATGTTTCGAACAAAATAATTTTTCCAGAATGTTGTTGTGTGAAAAAAAATTAAAATTCGTTCTTTTTACACTTCTCGAATATTCTTACTCTTGCGCAAGTACAATGAAAGTATTGGTGCCAAAAAACTTCTGGAAAATGTGGAAGTATGAGTGTCGGAATGCGAAATGCTGTAAAAGCTGTTAAATAAGTTTTTCTTCCATTTATGATATGGATAAACGAAGTTTCATGTTAATATGTGAAATATTCATTTTATTAAAAAAAATCCCTACTTTCATTTCAATCTAATGAGATGAATGTTTTGTAAACTGTAGCATTAAACTTTACTTCAGCATAATTCAGTATTGAAGAATTTATTTATTTATTAATCGTTTTTTTTTAACTTTTGAAACTTATTCAGTACTTAGAAATAAAAGTCAAGTCACGATAATCTAAAAATAGTTGATGAATTATGTTTTTCCTCTTAAATACATCCAAAAAATGTAGCTGTGGGTTTAGCCAAAGCAAGGTAAGCGAGTCCAAAATGGCCGCCAACACTAGCAGACTCTCAGGTTGTCGTTACTTTCCCTATCCTGAGCTTTAAGTCAATAGATAGAAAGATGTGTGATGCTGGTAATAAATGTCGCTTATAGGCATTTAATTTCACTGGAGAATATTTGGACAGTTTAATTAAATATAATTAGAGATCTTCCTTTCCCATTGATATTTAAATGTTGTTTCCAGAATCAAACAAATTATTTTTATTAAATAAAAAATCATTTAAAATTTCATTCTGTTTATATAAAATTTCAACGTTTAATTCTTTTTCATAATTAAAAGCCCCATAATATTATTGTAATATTATTGTTTCTTCATAAACTCCAATTCCAATTCAATTACTATTTTTATTGTTTTACAAAATATTCTTTATTGTCTTTTAAATAAAATAACTTTTGGTCACACTTGTCGCATTTGTAATCCTTGCAATTGTGAGGTTATTTGTCGGCAATAATGATGAATCCGAATGATGAAGTAATGTTTTAATATTAATTATAGAAATTAGTAGAATTTTAGTGTAATAATATTATTCCTCATCAGTATAATTGCATATGATTAAATGAGGAAAATCTTGAAATATTGTAGTTGATAAATGGCTCATTGTGTGACATTAAATTAAACATATTGACCTTCATTAATAAAATATTTTGCAATCGAAATATTTTTTCTGCAATCGTGCACAACTTAACAACGTCTCTAGAAACATTAATGAAACAGTTTTTATATTCTTTAATGAAAATTAGCATACTATCTTCACTTTTATTCTGCATATAAGCACTGGTATACTATTTGCAACTTAATTTACTAACTGTCACGTGGATAAGCAGAGTAAACGACAAGAGGAACGTGTAAATGCAAAAAAAAAACCCACTTTATTTGCAAATGAGATAATAAACAAATAAAATAGAATTTCAAAGTCTATGCAGTGGAAATTAATTTTTAAGTTCAATAATGTTCTAATTAATGAAAATCGAGGAATGACTTATAGGCTTCAAGTCACTCGTTATTTAAACCGCACCCATCTTCGAAATACGGAAAAATACGTTTACAGTAATTGTCCTGGCACTATTCTAGAACGTTGGGTAGAATAGTGTCCTTTCATGAAGAGATGAACAAGTCCTTTCACATGCCTTTTTCCAGTGACTGCGAACGGGCGAGATTGCCTGATCCAGCCGGCCACCAGGTGGCAAGCAGTAATGCTCTTGCTCGGAAGAAAATGCTTTATATAAATTAAGCTTTAATACAAATAAGATGATTGGTTTGGTTTGGTTTGTTTGGTATTAATGTCCTTTTCAATTGCCATGGCCATTTCAGGACGGCGTTATAGGGGCCGCAAATTTTGCCTCGCAAGGGTTCTTTAACGTGCAGCCGGTAAACGACTACACGGGACCAACGGCTTTACTTCCCTTCCGAAGGAAGTGCGTGATCTCTAGATTTTCCCCCTGAAAAAATCCTCGTTGTCCTCGGCCGGGGTCGAACCCGCGTCCTCGGGCATGAGAGGCGACCACGCAACCCCTGAGCCACCGAGGCCGATCAAATAAGATGAAAGATCGGGCTGGGAGTGGGGCAAATATGTAAAAAATAATTTGAAACCTGTATTTATTGCAAAGTTTTTAAATATTTGTATTAAAATTAAAAAGAATATACATTTTAATATTACAATACACTAAAACAAAACTCTTTTTGCTTAGCATTTCTCTTATTCTGCTTAATGATAAGCCTGGTCCGATTTAAATTGAGAAATTTAAAAGAGAACACTATGGTGAATTCTAAGATTTAAAAATTTAACAATAATTCTTTTTTCACAGTTTTGACGTATTTTATTCCATAAAGAAATATTTGCTACCTTTTCGTAAAAAAAAAAGATCCCCATGTTTTGTAATACAATTTCTTTTGCATGAAAATATGATTTTTCCTGTCAAATGTCCTGTCCTGCAGTATAAGTGATTGCATTTTTTCTCAGCAAATTCTATGTCAGCACTGGCATTATAATTTCCCTGTATTCCAGCATACCTTTCAATATGTCTACAAATATCCTTAATTTTGTCTTTCAATTCCTGAACATCTTTTAAGTTAATCAGGAAAGAAAAATTATCCGCCAGGAAAATAAGAAAGATCTGTCTGATTTGAATAAAAGTTTGCACACAATTATTTGTTTTACAGCCTGACTGAATTCTAAAGAATTTAGGTTATCCCTGTTGTCTCCTTTGCGTCTAATTAGAGCAAAAATATTCTCTATGCAGTATTGGTTCAAGCGTTTTGACTTTATAACTTTTTTTAAAATCTTCAAATAAAATTGGCAAATCTACGAGCCAATGATCTCGTATAATGATCATAATCCAACCTTTAACACATGGAGGACATTGTTTTTAGTCTGAAAATTTCATATTTTGAAATAGAGGTAACATTACTTCACCTAAATGGTGCAATTCATCATCACTAGCAATGAAGCAACATTTACCGTTTGATCCAGCTGACCACCAGATGGCTAGCAGTTCTCGCAAAATCTCGCAGTCACTGGAAAAAGGCATGAGATAGACCTCCTGATATGCTCCTTGGAGGCGCTTCTGCAACTCAACACTAGGAAATTTATACACACACACAACGTAGGAAAACGCTGCACTCCGTAGAATTGACTCATAGGATTAATATCGTATTTAACGTAACACCATTTAGCAAACACATTATGTATTTGACGTAACACTCATTTCCATAATACCACGCATTTCGGGTGTAGCAAAAATTTACGTAGTTACACTTCAATTTTACTTTCTTTGATACCAGCAATCATTACACTATAGCTCACATACACGCAAACTGTAAAGCATTGACTCGATTAAAAGGCTTAATTGGTAAATTTTATAAACACTATTCAATTCACAACACAAAGATTCTGCCGCCTTATTTTTAGCTGCTACACAAATCACCATACACAACAGTGATGAGGACTAGGCCCCAATTGTAGACACACTGTAGATTCACACTAGAAATCAAGTCCAGGTGACGACTAGCAGCTTAGCTTAATTTCGAAAGCTCTTGGGACGCTTTCGGAACACTTTGGACACACTAAAAGCAATTTGCTTTAACAGCTCCGTGACGTCGCACAACTGCGTGAAGAGGTGAAGAGTAAAACAAATTTATGTGACACCAGCTCAGTAATAAAATAACCCAGACAAAAATAATCGGTAAAGAATCACCTATTTACAATCCAACAGTACTCTTTAAGAAAGAGGTGCTTGCTAACTCTGTAACGTAAGGCACTCCGCTGTCGAACGCAAGTTCGTCGCCCGCATGGATTTATATGAAATAAAGACTTAGTTCAGAATTCGTTTATGAGGAAGAGGTGACGAGCAAGCAATAGCCGCATAGAGAATACGGGAACGCTCCTAATGCTTCGTCACCCTCCGTAAGTTCGTTTGCTTCATAGCGGAATAGCACATGAAAAATGTCAGTCTGGGAGGTAGGTATTTTAGCATAAAATACCGTGACACTGCGTCCTAGACCTTCTTGTAACAAAACGTTCATAGTACAGGCCCGTAGCCAGCGGGGGGGGGGGGGGGGGGGGACGACCCCCCCCCCATTGAGAAAAAAGGGCCGATATAGAGGGATTTTTTTAAATGGCCCCCCCCTCCCCCCAAGATAACATCCTGGCTACGGCCCTGTAGTACATGGAGATATCGGCCTACCGTATCTGTAGAACAGGCGCTGAAGAGTAATGGGCCTTTTTCACGTTTACGAGACTTGAGAAATGGCGGCGTCCTTGGCACATTGAAAACGAGGCTGACGGGTGAAATTCACACACGGGAAAGCACTGTACGTGTTAGTTTATAGATTAATAAAGACGTAACTGTTTAATCACTGGATTTTAACTCAGGATATTTCATGGATTCACTTGATAAATTAAGATTAGTTAAGAAGGAGGCTAGTGCAAATAAATTTGTGTTGCGAAATAGACCAAAACGAATGACTAAAGAAAATCACTTCAAAAATCACTATACTATCATTACTTTTATTTATTGATTTATTATTTCGTTAACTAATATTAAAATTTGATATAAATTATATTGAATATAATTCATGAATTTAACATATACCTTTTGTATAATAAATTTTATTAATTGAAATCAATGAAAATTATATTGGGATGTTATTTTTTATTACTTTTTCATTTTCATTTTTTGTTTTATTATTTGTTATATTTTTATATCAATATGACAAGACCAATTAATCAATCAATTAATTAATTGATCTTAATAACATTTTACATCTTGCATAAGTGTTTGCAAGTGAAGTAAACAATATAAATGTAAACGCACTGGCAATGAGTGTTTATTGCAATCCATTCAATGAAAATAATAATACATTATATGACAAAAAGCTAAGAGATAGTTTAAGAATCTCCTTCCAAAAACCAAGTTTATGACGAACGTCAAGACTACCCAATATGACAATTTGACAGAATAAATAAAAGTTCAAGTATTTAAGAGAATTTAACAAAACGGATCAGAAAAAAAGCTTTTAAAGCAAGAGTCAGTAAGATGGAATCGGCCTATTTCCTCACCAAAGATATCTATAAGAAGTCAATATCATTCAACGCTAAACTTTGGCACTAAACAACAGCAATACGCCCAGAAGCACTTTATACAGCTAAATGTCTGATCCTAATCAAAAAAATGTTAACTCAAGAACTGAAAGTAGCTGAAAGAAAAATATTAAGAAAAATGTTGGGGTCAATATTTAAAGTACGTCACAACAATGAAATATACACACATACTGGAAAAATTACTGATACTGTACCGTTAGGAAAAGGAGAATAGTTTTTTATGAAAATCTTAAAAGAATAAACCCCAATAGGCTCACAGGAAAAATTTTCAAATATATGTCAAAATTGAAAATAGCCAATACTTGGATAAATGAAACACAAAGGGCATAGAAGAATTACAAATTTCACAAGCAGGCATATAAAAACGTACACCACATGAAACTAGGTTGGTACAATCAAAAGGCTTGCGGGAAAAAATGAAGAATTAAAAAGGCGTATTTTGGACTCAGGAAAAGAATAATAATGAGTTGAAAAGAATGTAGTCCATTGCGGGTTATTCAACAACACAACATCAACGACGACAAAATAAACCTCATTTGAATTTGAAGTAATGATCATCATTGAAAAAGGAACTGAAAATTTTTATATATGTCCTGAAAATTGTAATTTGCATCCTAAAAACAATGAACAGTTTGATTTGATCAACAGTTTCCAGATTTCTCTCGGTTCCTTAAGTCTTCGACCTAACAATTTCTTTTATATCCTTCAATGATATCTGTGGTAGTGCATTTAAAAAAGGGACTCAATAAGCATTCATTCCTTCGCAGCAAGCTGCTCTTCACCAGTCAGCCTCGTTTTCGATCAAGCATGAGCGTGGCCATAATCTCGCGCTTTGTCGTTTGAAAAAGGCCCATTTCCTCGTTCGCGCTCGACGGGCGTCGTCCATTCGCCGTACACGCTCCTTCCGAGGTAGCAGGTTGTTCGTCGGTGTTACTCCCGCTTTCTCTCAGCGTTTCCTCAAGGCTTAAGCAGGAATAAGGCAGGTTAATTTATTCCAGGTTAATGGGAAACGAAGTTCCCGCTGATTCT
The DNA here is from genome assembly GCA_023313115.1 of Rhysida immarginata. Taxonomy (NCBI): domain Eukaryota; kingdom Metazoa; phylum Arthropoda; class Chilopoda; order Scolopendromorpha; family Scolopendridae; genus Rhysida; species Rhysida immarginata. The sequence continues at coordinate 9,839 of JAHWFO010108778.1, forward strand.
TAATGCCCGGAAACAACCAGCGCACCAAGCGAATGGGGCGAAATGGCTAAAATTTAAACTGAAAGTAATAGCATGCTCAGTGAAACCTGAGAAACCTTGGACCAATCAAAACAAAAGGGTTTAAATAATTTCAGTTTTTACGCCGTGCATTCATATCGCATTTTCGTATCATTAACACAATAACAAAGAAATTATATATTTATTTCTAGAATTAATTTTAAATACACATGTATACTGGAAAATTTTCAAATCATTTTTACCAAAACTGTATATATTTTATCAAATTTTTAACACACAATTATTTTATACTTATTTGAAACAAAAATATAATTTAATTACATATCTGTTCTTAAAAAATATGATTTTTCATAATTTTAATTGATTCGAATTTCATAATAACTTATTAAATTAAATACCTTTGTAATTGCATTAAAGATACGAAATACGTTATGAATGCACGGCGTGCAACTGATAGGCTGTTCTTCAGATAAAAAGCGCAAATCTCAAAGTCAGTAGGAGTTCATGTCCGACGATGTTTCTGTCATGTATCGGACTTCACGCCTTCAGGGAATCAAAGGTAGAAGTTCGGCAAGAATTTTCACATCCTCACAGAAAACTGTCCATTCGAACAGTATCAATATTAACTAAATTATCGGAAGCATTAAAAGAAGTACTGTAAAATGGGAATAAGATCTCAATCAGGCCAGCCGCCAGAAATGTTTGGGCCCCTGACAACTGGGTACGTGTGGGCCCCTCTGGGCTCTGCCTCGTGCCTGATGCCTTTTCCCAAGCGTGGCTGACGAGGCCCCCCTTTCGTTGGGGCCCCGGACTAGAGTCCCGTTTGTCCCCCCCTGGCGGCGGCCCTGTCTCAATGGACCACATGCACGGTCGAGCGGCGCCACCGTCGATTTTGTTTCAAAGCGAGGCTGGATTGGCAAGCTTTAGTTAGGGTTAAGCTGTACCCATGTGTTGGCAGTACGGTTTGTTAGCATAGCAGCATTTTATTACAAGTAAATTACTGCTGTTTTTGAAATGTCAACTAACTGGACTACGAGTTTAGAGTCTTTACCCAATATTTGCCA